>CM024194.1:59555862-59595839 GCA_013435755.1 Amphilophus citrinellus | reverse complement strand
AGAAAAATCTTAGTGTTACACTATTATTGAAACTGTGTGACTTCGGGGTTCCGGTGACGTCACCTCCAGAAATGGCAGCTTAGGTTAGTTGCTCCTCCAAAAAATCCTAAACCGACCCCCATAACTTGCTAAATATAACAAAACATGAGTAAAATGGAAGCGGCAAGGGGGTCCCGAATGGGGAAAAGGGACGGAAATAAGAAAACTACGAACGAAGAGCTCGCACAAGAAAGAAAGACGGCAAGTGGCGCACCAACACAGCAATACCACGATGAAACTAATGCTAACGCTACCCGCTCCCCACTGAGGCGGTCGGCCTAGCGCAAATTCTGGGGGAGATACAAGAGTTTCGAAAAGACACAAAACAACAACTAAACGACATTAAAACAGAGCTCACCAACGTACACCAAAAAATAAAGGAATCAGAAGAGCGAATTGAAGTTCTGGAAGAGCGTACACAAAACACGGAGCAAATAATGAGCAAAATGATCGAACTAATAAACCAACAACAAGAAAAGCTGCTCGACCAAGAAGGGAGATCGCGAAGAGAAAACATCCGAATATATAATGTGCCGGAGGGAGTTGAGGGTCAATCTGTGAGGGACTTTGTGGGAAAACTACTGAAAGACACTTTGGAGATCGACCCACAAATGGAGTTGGACATTGAGAGGGCACACCGAGCACTGGCTCCTCGACCCGCTGGGCACGAAAATAACAAACCACGATCAATTGTTGTTAAATTTCTCCGCAGCAGAGATAAGGAAGAGATATTACGCAAAGCCTGGGGGAAGAAAGGAGTGCTTTTGCACGGGAAACCGATATATTTTGACCATGACTACTCTCCCACAGTGCTGCAGAAACGCAAAGAATACTCCGAAGCAAAACGGATCTTGAAGGAGAGAAAGATACGCTTTCAGACACCATTCCCCGCTAAACTGCGAGTGTTCTACGAGGGCGACACACAACTTTATCAGTCAGCGGCGGAGGCTACGAAGGACATGAAGGAACGTGGTTTGCCTGTCTCCCTGATCAAGCCTAAGGAAAGTTTGGTCGAGCAACTCTCCCACACTGCCTGGAAGAAGATAGGTTTGAAACAGCAAACACCCAAAGAGGGAAGAGAGATGAACATCAGGGAGAGACTCCGTGAGTTCAGAAGAGATACCAGTTCCCCTCCAGAAGAACTCTAAGTAGCAATAATAAATATTGGTAAGCCAAATATGCCATGAGTATTCAAAACAATATAAGTCTGAGATACGATTTTTTTCTCTTTATTTTTAATTAGTTTGATTACTGTATATTAAAGGACATTATTCTTGTGACATTCGATACATCACTTATCCCCAACCTACACCAAAGGTGCTAAGGAGGAATGCACACAGAAATAATGGACAAAAACTACCTTAGCGAAGTTGAGGGCCCTCCCCCCCTTATAAAGGGAGGTTTTCCCCCATGGCTAGATGGTTCCCCTAGCCAAGTTCAGGGTCATTTGTTTAGGACCCCAGCCTTGGAACTTAAGGTTTTTCTTTTAATTTTATGGTTAAGTTACTGTCACACAACCATACGGAGAGTGGATTTGTCAGGATCCGTTATCTAATCTTTAAGGAGACATACAAGACAACTAGATATGGTTAGCAATAAGATAAAGGTAATTACCTTCAATGTTAACGGTCTGCTCAACCCAGTTAAACGAAGTAAAATCCTGTCTAAAATGAAGAAAGAACAGGCTCACATAGTGTATTTGCAAGAAACTCACTTAAATAAAGGTGAACATGAAAAATTAAGAAGAATGGGCTTCACCGACCTATACTTCTCCTCATATAAATCTGGTCATAGAAGGGGAGTGGCTACTCTTATTTCAAATAAGATACAATTTGAAAAATCATTCGAACTAACAGATAAGGAAGGCAGGTTTGTATTGGTCAGAGGCAAGGTGGAGGGAAATCCTATCACTCTGTTCAATGTGTACGCCCCCCCAGGCAGCGATATTGAATTCTATAAGAAAATAACTAACATAATGGTAAAAGAAACACAGGGTGTCTTAATCTGCGGAGGGGACCTAAATATACGTCTGCAACCAAAGATGGATTCCTCTAGGGAGAAAACCTACCAAAAAGAACCCCAGCATAAAAAAATAAATATACTTTTTGAGGAAGTTGGTCTGATAGACATATGGAGGGATTTTTATCCCCATAAAAAGGACTACACATACTATTCGGCCCCCCATTCACTCTACACAAGAATCGACTATTTTTTGACATTTGTAAAAGACAAGGACAAGATGGTTAGATGTGAGATTGGAACAATAGATATAAGTGACCACACACCTGTATACTTAACGGTTGACCTTGGTCTACAGAAAAGGAGTAATACATGGAAACTAAACTCGGGATTGCTTAACGATCCCTGGTTCAAACAGCAAATAAGGGAAGAAATCAGTAATTATTTAGATTTTAATGATAATGGAGAAGTATCACCTCCCATATTATGGGACACCCTCAAAGTGGTTCTAAGGGGAAAAATCATAGCAATATCTTCACATAAGAAAAAATTAAGAAACAGAAAATTAGAAGAACTGCATAAAAATTGGAAGGCTTAGAACAAAAACATAAGCAGAATCTAGCACAAGATATATTAGAACAAATAAAAAAAACTAGAAATGAAATAAATGACATGGCAACACAGGAAATTGTGAAAAACCTCATGTTTCTTAAACATAGACACTATGACGGCGGATCCAAATCCATGAGGGTGTTAGCATGGAAACTAAGAAAGAAAACAGCAGAAAATACAATCCACAGAATTAGAAACCCAAAAACAAATGAGGTAAAGAATAAATTAAATGAAATCCAGGAAGCATTCGAGACATTCTATAAAACCTTATATTCAAAAATCTCTAGAGGAACCACTGATCAAATTGATGAATACCTGAATTCATTAGAGCTACCATCTATGGATGAAGAACAGAGAAACAACATGGCTTTAGACATTACAGAGATAGAACTAAAAAATGCAATGAGTAGACTAAAATCAGGCAAATCACCAGGGTCAGACGGTTTCACAGCAGAATTTTATAAGGAATTTCAGGGAGAGTTGATCCCAATCCTCTTGCCCACATTAAATTGGGTCTTAAAAAATGCTCAAACACCACCAAGTTGGAAGGAGGGAATAATCTCAGTAATACATAAAGAAGGCAAAGATAAACTGGATTGTGGATCATACCGACCAATATCGGTTTTAAACATTGATTATCGACTTTTTACTTCCATTATGGCCAGACGAATGGAAGAACTTCTTCCCTCCCTGATACACAACGACCAAACCGGATTTATACGACAACGTCAAACACAAGACAATATAAGAAGGACATTACATGTTATAGACCACATACAAAAAAAAAAACTAAAAGCAGTTGTGATCAGCGTAGACGCTGAAAAAGCTTTCGACTCAGTTGATTGGAATTTCCTATACAGGGTTCTACATAAATTTGGATTACATGACACAATTATAAAAACAATACAGGCCCTGTACAGTAACTCCACGGCTAGAATAAAAATTAATGGGCATTTATCTGACAGAATTACCCTAGAAAGAGGTTCAAGACAGGGGTGTGCATGGTCACCGTTGCTTTTTGCACTATACCTAGAACCGTTAGCCCAATCGATAAGACAAAATAAGGATATTAAAGGAATAAATATTAGAGGGATGGAACACAAATTGGCATGTTACGCAGATGACATATTAATATATGTAGATCAACCAACCTATTCTTTACCAGTTCTACTGCAATCACTTGAACGATTTGGTCAACTATCAGGATATAAAATTAATATTAATAAAACCCAGCTACTTTCTTATAATTATAACCCACCACAGGAAATCCAAAATGCATATTCCTTTGCCTGGCATACTGAACAGTTCAGATATCTGGGCATTATCATACCAAAAGACCTCCAAAAATATAATTTTATTCCCATACAAAAAAGAATTAAAGAGGATATTACAAGATGGAACCTTACCCCCTTTCTAAGTTTCAGTTCCAGAATTAATTCAATTAAAATGAACATACTGCCCAGACTGCTATATTTATTTCAAACTCTACCTATTGAAATTAACCAGAATTTTTTTAACGAGTGGGACAAGTTACTCTCAAGATATATCTGGCAGGGTAAAAGACCCAGAATTGCATACAAGACATTACAACTGGAAAAGGAAAAGGGGGGTTGGGGATTACCATCCCTTAGAGACTATTATTTAGCTGCACAAGCAAAAGCACTGATATGTTGGTGTGACCCAAAATATAAGGCTCAATGGAAAAACATTGAAACAAAAATGTCATCCACCCCCATACAGGCGGCACTGGCTGATGCAAACTTACAAAGTTTTATTAATAGTATAGACAACCAATGGATGAAAACAACCCTTAGAGCATGGAAAACCATCATAAAAGAAAACACACTAGAGAAGGATATTACAATCCTGAAATGGATCGCATATGATTCAGACTTCCTACCAAACAAACTCGACACCAGGTTTAGGGATTGGACATCCAAAGGGATTACTGCTCTCTGTACAATAATGAAAAACGAGACTTTAAGTGATTTTGAAACACTTAAGAAAGAATATCACCTGGATAAGCAGGATTTCTACCGATACTTACAAATGAGAAACTTTGTAAATTCCAAAATGAAGCCAATCTCTGATAAAAATATAAATCTAATTGAAATTTTTATTAAAGCCTATAATTCAAAAATCAAGAAGAAAACTATTTCACTTATCTATAAAAACCTACTAGCTCTTAAAAACAGTTCGACCCTGTATATTAAAGCAAGGTGGGAGAGAGAGGGCAACTTAACAATAACTGAGGAAGACTGGACAATAATATGGAAATATCAGTGGACATATAATAAATCCCTACAATGGCAAGAATTTGGGTGGAAAAACCTCATAAGATTCTTTATTACACCCGTACAGAAATGCCATTATGATAGAAACCCTCCTACGTGTTGGAGGAAATGTGGAAACCGAAACGCTAATCATTATCATATTTTTTGGAATTGTCCAATTATTAAAGACTACTGGAAAGAAATAAACAATGCCCTACAGGATATTTTCAGACAGCACATTCCTTTAGAGAGCAAGCTCATGTATTTTTGTAACATACCTCAAGAAGTCTCAAAAAGGGAAAAATATCTAATGACCATCTTATTAACAGCAAGTAAAAAGAGCATCACAAGAAAGTGGTTATCACAGGATAAGCCAACGCTAGATGACTGGATGGACATAACATTTAACATATATATAATGGAAAAAATAACAGCTTCTCTCAACCATAAGACCGAGCAATTCAATTTCAGCTGGCAAAGCTGGGTAGACTACGCAAAATCTAGAAGACCTGATTTTATTTTTAGAAATCAAGCTTGACATGGCCTCTTGACAGTCTACTCTCCGACAATAAATAAACTCAAATAGGACTAAATAAGTTTGCTTTAAATAAGTATTTACATACTTCTTTTAAAATTTATTTAGGTATTTTTTATTTTTTATTATTTTTATTTATTTATTTTATTATTTTTATTTTTTTCTTCTTTCTTTCACAAATTATTTTCTCTTTCTTTACTCATTCCATTAACATTGGGCTTCTTCCCCGGGAAATAGAGTTATAACAGTTCTATGTTAATATGTTGCACAGAAATTTCTATGTTACTTTTTTAAGTACTGAACGTAACACTTTGTCACTGTGAATATATGCTCTGTAAAACCTTTTTCCCAGAAAACTAATAAAAAGTATAATTACAAAAAAAAAAAGAAACTGTGTAACTTCATCAGCTGCTGTTGGTTTGGTTTATTATGGTCCCAGTTAGCACTGAAGTTACAACCAGACCAAATAAAAAGGTCACATTTTAACAGGACACTGAAACAAAGACATTAATAATCAAGATTCAGATCAAACCCACAGTTTATCACACAATACATCATTTTCATTGAGCAGCATTTGATCTATACAGTCATTTTCATCACTGTTATAATTACACATTTCATATTTTCATAGCACTTTTCCACTCTCTCCTCATTAGATCTCATTGTTTTCCAACCAGTTTGATTCCAGTTCTTACTGGTTTGGAAATGCTGTCCCAGTAGCTGCTGACGTTGCTGTTGTGGTGATCCCCAGAGTCTCTCATCCTGTGGTTCAACACACTCCAACTCCACTCTGTTGGACTGCAGCTGGTGGCAGTAGTCCTTGCTCTGCTCTGAAGATCTGCTTCAAGCTTTAGGGTCACTCTGAGCAGAAGCTGCAGAAGGTGGAGAGCTGCTTCATGTGCTGCTACACCAAACTCACAGAGGCTGCAGAGCAGAACAACAACTACATCACAAACTGCAGCTCAACACTGTGGAGTTTGTCTGTCAGTGTGATCAGAAACTCAGTGAGAGAGAGCTCATATTTGCTTTATTTGTTAGAAAATATATGCATACAGTACTTGAACAAGTGTGTGTTTGCTGTCCTTTTATGGCCTTCATGTGGCCTGCAGTAGTCCTGTGAGGAATCTTGGATTCATCTTTGACCAGGATGTGTCTGTTAGCTCACAGATAAAACAAGTTTCCAGGATGGCTTTCATCCATTTGCAGTGTCGTCCCATCCTTTGGCATTTTGACATGTTATGATTCTTTATGACCAGGATGTCCAATTAATGCTTTGAAATCATTGTACATAAATTTATGTTTCCTCTTTTTTTCCCTTGTACATGGCTGCATGTAATGTGCTACTGTCACCAGTAGGTGGAGGTAATAGACCTAGTAGATCTTTGGAGGCTCCAAAAAAACTCTAATATTAATGGAGTTTTAAGTTTGTTCCATGACTGCATTTCACTCACTGCCTCTGTTTGTATCTCTGTCACTGCAGGACCAACATGGAGCGAGAAGTCAGGAGGCTGACAAACCTCACAGAAGGAAGGGAGGAAAACAATACACCTGTGATCAGTGTGGGAAGGATTTTACCCAGAAGAGTAAACTAAAAAAACATCAACTCATCCACACTGGAGAGAGACCGTACAGCTGTGACTTGTGTGGAAAGTCTTTTACCCAGGCTGGAAACTTAAAAAAACATCAACTCATCCACAGTGGAGAGAAACCGTACTGCTGTGATCAGTGTGGCAGAGCCTTTACTCAGAGTAACAGCTTAAAAAGTCATCAGGTTACCCACTCTGGAATTAAGGCATACAGCTGTGACTATTGTGGAAAAACTTTGTCTGCTAGTGAGCAGAAATAGACACCTACGCATTCACACTGGACATGATGTGTACAGCTGTGATCAGTGTGGCAAAAAGTTTGGAACAGACTCACAGTTACAATCCCACATGTTTACCCACACTGAGGAGAGACCTCATAAATGTGACCTGTGTGATAAGACTTTTAAAGCTCCACAGCACCTGAGAGCACACCAACAGATCCACAGCAGAGAGAGACTCTACAAGTGCAGTTACTGTGAGGTATGTGTTTTTATTTTGATCTTGTAACTTTAGCCTGACTGTTGGGAACAACTGTTCAGTTATGATTTTTGCTTCTATGATCATAAGAAACTAAATTATTACTTTTTGTAGTGACAAACATTTATATCACTGTATTATTTATGATACACCAGTTTCCTGGTATATCATGGTATTATTATTTCTGCATATATGGGTCTTTATGTTGGTTTACAGTGGCTCCTTCTTCAGTCAGGTGTATATAGAATAAAAATAATTTTATTGTCATAAAAATAAATGATAAAATCCAACCATAGAACAAATGATCAAAACATTTCTGTTTAATTCTTTGCTTTGAAGCCCAAATTCTTCTGTCTGCAGGTAAAAACACCTGTAAGCTTTGTTAGCACAGAGTAAACAGAGCCAAACTACAAACAGTTTAAATATTTGTCACAGGGAGTCGGTCCTTAACAGGCTGCCTGCTCTGCTGTTTGCTTGTGATGCCGCTTTTTGTCGTATATTTGGCTCGTTTACGTTAATGTTTCCACAGCAGAGCTGGAAGTGGGCCTTTAAAACCATTTACATTGTTTGTCTCTGACTCACCTGGTTTCCTGTTGCTGTGTGTGGGCGGAGCTTCCTGGGTGGTGTAACCTCTTCCTACCATATATAGGTCCATGTTACATTTGCCATTATGGCTGCTGGAGTTCTGGCTGCAAGTGTCCCTAAAGAACACAATCAGCTTAAATTCAAACTGATGACTCCTTCTAGAAGTGAGTCCTGTTACTTTGCAGCCATATTGAAACACACTGGAGCACTTACAGTTATTTTGAAGCATTATCTAAATTAACTTTCATTTCAAAGATCAACGGGACATAAAAACTTCATGCACAGAATATTCAGTCAGATCTGATAAAATCAGCTAAAAGTTTTCTTGTACACAAATAAGATTTTAACAGCTTCTCCCCTGGTAGTTATACTTCCTCCATCTTTCTCTCTAATATTTAGTCAGAGGTTTCAGTTCAGAGTTGAGCTCCATGTCTCTCTCTCATAATGTCTCTGCTGCTACCAGGACCTAACCTAGCAATGACCGAGGATCCCACAGTCTGCCCTGCAGCAGTCCAACAGAGTTCATCACTGTAAACTGAACCACAACACTGCAAACTACCCAGTTTAGCTGCACTTACTGTCCACTATAAACTTTGAATCACATGAATTATCATTTCATTTGCTTTCAGAAAACTTTCTAGAAGATGAAACATCATGTACAGATCCAATATCTGACTAAAACTCTAAAATGAATGATAACGTTACCTGTAAGCTTTAAATTAGTAGTTTATCAAAGGACACTTGCTGAGCAGTCTTTACCTTAGAGAGAGTCTCATCTTCCTCTCATGTCCTCTCTTTGTTCCACCGTTCTCCAGCTCACAGAGTCAAAGTGTGACTTGTTTGAAGGCTGCAGGAGAAAGTCTGTATGAAATGAGCCGTATGAAAAATGAACAGACACAGCTGTGTCCAAAATCACTCACTGCTCACTTATAGTGAGTCCCACAGTTTGCTGAGCTCTATCAATGTACTCTGTATAGTATGGTAGTGGTATATAGTATTTCATTAGCAGGATTGTAGTATTGCTGTGGTATTCTGGTACTATCTATGCAATATAGTATTACACTGATGTTATTGAACAGTTACAGTGGTGGTAATTAGGGATGCGCCGATCCGATATTCAGTATCGGTATCGGTCCAATACTGACCTAAATTACTGGATCGGATATCGGAAAGAAATAAAAAAATGTAATCCGATACATTAAATAACGTTTCGCTCACATTAGCTGCATTACAGGGCTCAGTTGTCTTCTTCTTCTTGTGGCTTTGCGGTTGACCAAACCAGCTTAGAGCTGCATTACCCCCACCTACTGGAATGGAGTGGATCAGGAGTTAGAAAACAACCCCCTCAGATCCTCCGTCGCTGCGACGGATTCTCTTTGACACTGAGCGATCATTGCTGACATGTTTTTCCGCCTCCACCGCTCTCTGCCTTGTTTGTGTGTTGTGCTCACTGTGCTAAGAATCAGCTGAATTATTTTTTTCTCTACTTCAGCTCCCGGACATACTGCTAGCAAGCGCAGCTATTAGCACTGGTGACCGTCCGGTACCGGAAGAACCCCTTCCCCATCAAAATATTTTTGATACTTTAATCCCTGATTTGTGACTAAATAGAGACCTGCGGTAGAAACGTATTTAGGAGAATGTTTGTAAATATAAAGCATTACAAGATTGCGCTCACGCAGCCCCTAGTTTTTCACGTGAACACTGATGATGCAACAGCAGCAGTCAGCTGATTTACTTGCAGTCTGTCTGCACAAGCGCAAAGAGGCGGAGCCGGTGCGCTCAGATGGAGCAGAAGGAAATGTTTTTCTAGTGTCCAAAAGAAGCCTTTTTGTCCCTGTAACCTCCATTAAACCTTTACTGGGAAACAGCTGGAGGTCCTTCATCAACCACCTGATCAGTAAGTGAAGAAAAGAGAACTTTGTAGCTGCTCCATCCACCCTGTTTGTTTCACACAGGGAAAAACTGCAGTACGGAAGTTAAAATATGCAGATGAACTGTTAATACGAAAAAAGTATTTCTTATCCAGTTACTTGGGTAATCAATATAAATAGAATACACGATTGCTAAAATAATCGATAGTTGCAGCCCTAATGTATTTTGCAACATGCCATAAGCATCACCTTCTCACACAGAAGCAACAGGATTCAGGTGATAGTTATTGTTGTAAGTAAGTAAAGTTTATTTATATAGCGTTTTTCACAGACAGAAAAGCGCTGTACAATAGTTAAAACACAATATCACCCCCCCACCCCCAGAAAACACTATATTAAAAACATAATAACATTACCATATTAAAAGAAAAAGAATAAAACTAAAGTCAGAAACCAGAAAGCCTGGTTAAACAGAAAAGTTTTCAACTATTTTTTAAATGGAGCTGGAGTGGTAAACAGTTCCAGAGCTTTGGTGCCACTGCCTAAAAAGCTCTGCCCGCCCTGGTCCTTAGTCTTGTATGTGGGACAACTAAAAGACTTTGATTTTGTTGTGTGAGAGACTGTTGACTTCTTTTTTTTTTTAATGTTTTTAAATGCCTGGATCAATTTTAAATATCGGATTTATATCGGTATCAGCCGATATCCAAATGTAAAATATCGGTATCGGTATCGGACATAAAAAAGTGGTATCGTGCCATCCCTAGTGGTAATGCAGTACTAAAATATTTGTATAGTGTGACATTATTCTTGTGCCACCACAACATTAAAGTTATCATAGTATTAAATGAGTATTATTGTAGTATTCTGGTGGTAGTATTGTAGTTCTTGTATCCAGTAAGCTGAGTGTTGTAATGTAAACAGTAAAATGTAATTGGACGTTGGCAGAGATGCTCTTTATTCCAGGCGACGTCCAGGATAAAAATGTTGAAGGATTCCTGGACTTACACTGTCTTTGTGTCTTTGTGTAGAAGCAGAGCCACACAGATGGATCCAGTTCTCAGCCCTGTCATCGCTGTGGTGGTGGGAAAGCGTTTCTCTGTGACCTTTGTGGGAAAACTTTCAATAAGCAACAGAGCCTAAAAACACATCAGCGTAGACACACTGGACACAAACTGAAGTACTGCAAAGAATGTGGGAGGAGCTTCACCACAACAGGTGAATTAAAACGCCATGAACTCTTCCACAGTGGGGTTAAAAAGCACCTCTGTGACCAGTGTGGGTCATCCTTCATCACTGCAGATCACCTTAAAGTGCATAAACGAATCCACACAGGAGAGAAACCATACAAGTGCAGACACTGTGACAAAAGCTTCTCACGATCAGGTCATCGTTACCGTCATGAAAGTACACACACTGAACACACTGAAGGGAACTACAGCTGTGACCAGTGTGACAAGAGCTTCAGGAATCTCACTTCATACTCCCAACACAAACGATCCCACGCTGCAAAGAAACTGTTTCACTGTTACCAATGTGCAAAAACATTCTCTTCATTATCTGCTCTGTGCAAACATCAGCGTGATCATGCAGGCCTGAAATCATTCCCATCATTGGATCACAATGAATCTGCAGACACACAAAGATCCTCTTCTGGTCAAACTTAAAAACCTTGAGATCCGGCTCCACAGAATTCCGATGGAATCTCCTGTAAAGATCTGATGAGGGAGCTGTGAAAGAAAATGTTACCATAGTTACATTTTTTCTAGAAATTAGTAGCATGCAGTTATTTGTATTTAGTTTTAGTATTTGTGTTATAAAGTTGTGTTCAGGTGAGATTGCAGCAGTATTATAAGTTTGCCATCCAGTGGGCTGGATTGGACTAAGTGAATATTTTGGTGGGCCTCAGGCCTTATGTTTGACAACCCTGAATTTAACACATCTGAGACAAAAGATCCATAAGATTGAAATGTTTGAGGAAACCTTCTTCCTGGATTTAAAGTGTTTTAGCTGTTAGAGTTCATGTTAGTGATGAGCTTTTCTCCAGCAGTCAGATTAAAAATCAGTTCTTATCTTACATGTTAGTTTGTAATGAATCTGTTTTATCTTCATGTTGTTGCTGTTTTATTGTTCGTGTTGCAAATCCTGCAAAGGTTAAATAAAAATATTTAAAAATGAAAAAGAAACATTTTAATAAAGATTCATTTGAGCAATGATGTCACTTCCAGTCCAAATTTATTTATAAAGCATATTTAAAACAAGGTTGACCAAAGTGATGGACATGAAAATATAAAATTACCAAGGACACACATCAATAAATATATGTAAGAAGTCCCAAAAATATCAAAGATAATATAAAAGCCTCAAATAGCTCTCACTGCAGCTTAAAGCCAAAGAATAAAAATGAGATTTAAGGCGTACGTTGTTCTTTTATTACCAGCTTCTCTTTAACTGACTGCCACTTTATTAGGTCCTCAGAGGTTTTGGTCCATATTGGCAGCATCACACAGTTGCTGCAGATTTGTTGGCTGCGTATCCATGATGAGACTCTCCTGTTCCTCCACATCCCAAAGGCGCTCTGTTGGATTGAGATCTGGTGACTGTGGAGGCCGTTTGACTGCAGTGAACTCAGAGTCAGGTTCAGTAAAGCAGTTTGAGATGATCTGAGCTTTGTGACACGGTGTGTTATCCTGCTGGAAGCAGCATCAGAAGATGGTACGCTGTGGTCATCAAGGGATGGACATGGTCAGCAACAACACTCAGGTAGGCAGTGGTGTTTAAATGATGCTCAGCTGGTACTGAGGGGCCCAGAGGGTGCCAAGAAAATATCCCCACATCATCACAGGAACACCAGCAGCCTGAACCTCTGATACAAGCAGGATGGATCCATGCTTTCATGTTATTGATGCCACAGTCTGACCCTACATCTGAATGCTGCAGCACAAACAGACTCATCAGACCAGGAAACATTTTTCCAACCTTCTGTTGTCCACTTTTAGTGAGTCTGTGTGAACTGTAGCCTCAGTTTCCTGTTCTTCGCTGACAGCAGTGGTACCCGGTGTGGTCTTCTGCTGCTGCAGCCCGTCTGCTTCAATGTTTGACGTGTGCTCAGAGATGCTCTTCTGCATACCTTGGTTACAATGAGTGGTATTTGAATTACTGTTGACTTTATATCAGCTCAGAGCAGCCTGACGTTCACCTCTGACCTCTGGCATCAACAAGGTACATTCTCAGACACAGCGTTGCTGTTCGGCTGCAGGTTTCTGCTCTTCAGTCACATGATCCTGAAACAGGACAGCTACACTGCTGACCTGAGATCAGATCCACACGCAGACTGATCCTGTGTTTGAATGCTGTTTTTAGACTGAATCTTTGCTCTCAGAGCTCACAGAGTCCAAACTTGAAACGGTTCACTGAGGCAGCTGACAGCCAGCTTCACCTGACTCCATGTGAGGTTAAATTAATCCAGCTAACAGAAACGTTGTATGGTGCAGCCTTGTAGTCCTCCATGTTCCCAGAGGCGAGGCCGGAGTTGTAGGCAGCGGTGCGGGACCTCAGAGCGTCGCGGACGGCTTTATCCACCCACGGCTTCTGGTTGGGAAAGGTCCTGATGGTCCTCCTAAGTGAAGTGTCATCAACAGCTTTCCCAATAAATCCCACAACCGTTTCCGTAAACTCCTCGATGTCTCCGCCCGCGCTGCTGCGAAACATGTCCCAGTCGGATGAATCCAACGCACCCTGCAGAGCGGCCTCTGTTTGATCAGACCACCGTGTCACTTCTCTCACAGCAGGGGGTTCCTGCCTGAGCCTCTGTTTGTATTTCGGCATGAGAAGGACAGAGGTGTGATCGGACCACCTTTTGGGAAGTCAGATCACACCTCTGTCCTTCTCATGCCGAAATACAAACAAACAAAGGCTATAACTTGATTTTGGTGACACCACAAGCATTATTTTCATTGAAAAGCAAACTCAGTTTTCAGTCTAATTCACTGTAACTAAAAGTCTGTCACACCATCATCCTCTTCTGTGCAGTGGCTTCCCAGCTAGCATTGAACATTCAGACAACATCCCATGAACGCTGCCATAAACGTTCAGTGAATGTTCACATGCATTAATGACATTAAAGACTACCAAGGCAGATGTAATAAGAAAACATATAAACATATAAACTTTTATTTTGCTGTACATGGATGTACATAAGAGATAACAGCAAAACCTTCATGAGAAAAATGTAAAAAAAAAAAAACAGACAGTGATGTGTGTCTTCCAGCTCATAGGGGGTCATTTTGACTGTTGGGTTTTCTCTGTATTATTGTAGGGTCTTTACCCACAATACAAAGCACCTTGAGGTTTGTTGTGATTTGCTATATAAATAAAATTGAATTGAATTGAAATGAAATGAATTGAATTCCGTGTGGCAGCGTCCTCGCCTGTGATTGGACAATACAGATCACGTGCGGGATCACACTGAAGGTCTGCAAGACCAAAGGAAATCAGTGCAGTCGTTCTCTTCCGTTCAAACTGAATGGCGTTCTTTGTCTATGCTGATTTCCTGGTACAACAATGGAGGTCGTCTATATTTTCAACACCCCAGAAGCTCCTCGTGAAAGCGGGCCTCTCTACCGGCCAGCTTCAACCAGCCCCACTGCAGACGAGAAGACACTGCTGGCTGCAATGAGTGGGTTATCTCCTGTTTTTTCCCAACTTAAAGACAAGATGGCGTCTATTGTGTAGAGACTCGATGCTCTGGACTCTAACAAAGAAAAGACGGCAGCACAATCCGAAAACTGCAGTAAGACTTGGTCGTTTCTACAATAGACATACTAAGAGTGGAGGAATGGTCACAGTAAGCTGACAGACGTATTGTGATTCTTATTTTTATTGGGTTTCATCTTATAGGAAGCAGTTCCTGCACAACTCTGAATCCAATAAAAGCCGGTCTGATCCTCTGCAGAGGTAAGAATCAGAAACAAAGCAGCAGTATTCAATGTGTGGAGGAGAGAAGAACTCAAAATGTTTTTACTCTTATTTATTTTCACCTTTATTTTCCACAGACTGTGTTCGCCTCACAGTGAGTGTGAGTGTTCCTAATGTGTGGACCGTGATATAATTGTGTGTAAGTATCTATTGGTGTTGTTTGTTTGTGTGTTTTTTGCCTGGATATGTTTATGTATACACTGTGTTTATGCTCTTTATTTACAATGTACAAAAATGTTTTCCAGCTTCTTGTTAAACCTACAGATGGTCCGCCGCAGCTTCCGCTACAGTCAGCCTCACGTTCAGGAAAAGGCGGCAGCCATTAAAAATCCTGCCCGGTGACGTGCAAGAAGGAAGCAGTAAGACGTGTTGGATTGTTGGTCTGCTGTATTTGTGTAGTTAGCTTGTAAATGCAGTTTTATTTTTGGGAAATATTACTTATTGTTTCTTTTAACTTTATATAAAATCTGGCTTCTTTTTAACAACCCAAAATGTCTATAAAAAGGTGAAAATAATTAACACTGAATGTTTATAGTTTCAGCAGCTGTAACATATTTGGACCTAAAGATAAAAAGTGTATAATCAGTTTAAAGGTGCCTCAAGGGTTAATGACCAAAATCACTGAAGTACTTTTATCAATGTTACATTTTTTCAAAGTACTTGTTCATTTGTCTTTTATTCACAGGATGCAGGAGTTGGTACTTTGTCACATAACCATTGTTTTTGATGACAAAGATGGGCTGATTACATTTTGTTTGTTTTTTGCATTCAGGGTCTTATCTGCTATGTGTGCATTCAAAGTCAAGAGACTCAAACTTTAAGTGTAGTTTCCTGATTTTTCAAAAATATTTCATATAGTTTCATAATGACTTAATGTGTGCTCTGTGTCAACAGCTGCTGGAGGCGAGAGCGAGTGTCCTGGCAGTGAAGGAGGTTGCCTTCTGGGACGGTGTCACCACTGACCTCATGTTGGATGAGGAGGATGGCGTCTCAGAGGGCGTGTCGGGCTGGATTAAGACCCCCAAGCTTCCCCAGCCAGGAGCTCAGTGACCTCTGAGCCAAACTGCAAGACTGACTAGAAGCTCACCCTAAATACAACACCGTGCACCATAAGTGTTTGTATGCTGGACCATGCTGTGAGAGAAAGCCACCACCACATGGCCCAGAAGCAGCAAAGCATTATATGTCATAATATTTTTGTTTTAAATATATATATATATAAAATATTATATGATGTGTATGTACATATTGCTTTATAAATTAAAAAAAAGAAATTCAAACTTGTGCCTCACAATTTGTTTCTCTTAATTGAATTCCCTTTAGTTGAGGTTATTAGCATGGCATGAATACAACATAACATACAAGGTATATCACAGAAATAATAATTAAAAATAATTTTTATTAGTGGGTTATTATTTATTAGGGAGGGGCTTACCCAGGCCTGTCTTTATAAAGGCCAATGGAGGACAGATCTACCAACCACTCACATGTGAGTAATGAATTGTGATGTCATGCTTCTGGTGGTACGCAAACGACCATATCCGTCTCAGGCAAATGAAAATGCGCTTCCCCGTAAGCTGACGAAAGCTAACGTTTACTAGCGGCGCCCACGTCAGTATACGGGGACGAATATGCTTCTTTTCGTGCACCTAGTGGGAGCAGGAAATGTCATGTTTTACACTTTGAGGTCCAGCTCCAAGGTGGTTGAGCAGAACCATCTCAAATTTCCCCTGGAAAGCCTTAAGGAGTTGCGCTTACACTCTTTTCAAAACTGTGAGGTTTTACCAAAGGGTGTGACCCTGATGCGATGGCAAAGTTTGATGTTTCACCATGAAAACAAAAAGGGCCGTAACTCAAAGCCACATTGCCCAATCTGCCTCAGTGGTTTGATAAGCCTTCTGCCCTGAAGACATTGATATGCATAAAGTCCATAAACGTTAGCGCGCCACCTAGTGGCAGCTCTAAATATCATAAAATAGCATGTTTTTTTGGTAGCCCTGGAGCTACATTTTATCTACAGCTCTGAAATTTTGCAGACTCATGTAACATCCTAAGACATACAAAAAAGTCTCTTGGACCCATACCCGAAACCCTACAGGAAGTCGGCCATCTTCAATTGAAGGTGTCAATTTTTGCCATTTCCATGCCTGCTATTTGAATCAACTCCTCTTAAGGTATTTCACCCAGTGAGACCAAATTGGCTCCAGATCATCAAGACAAACAGCCCATCAAAAGTTGTGCAAGGTTTTACAAAATATTCACCGGTCTTGTCACGCCAGGCCATTGAATTTGGCCTTTGTTTTTTTCCCTTGACACAACATTGTTTGTGCACTCATTTGCACATGCCTTGCCTGATCAAGCTTAAAATGTAATCAGTCATGTACACACCCAGGCTGAACTATGGACTCAAGGCTATAGATGCAAGAGCGCCCCCTACAGAAGCAAATGAAAATTTGTATAGCGTCCACAAAATTAGTTTCTCTGAAATGTATGAAAATTTGTTTCAACATTTTTGACAAGTTGCTTATAGGTATGAGTGTGGATGTTGTCTGTCTCTCTGTGTTGGCCCAGCGACAGGCTGGAAACCTGTATAGGGTGTATCCTGCCTCTCGCCCTGTGTCAGCTGGGATAGGCTCCAGCCCCCCCACTCCTCCACGACCCTGAACAGGATAAGTGGACGGATGGAAATTTTACTTCAAACTAATATACAAACATTTCAAAAGCAATATATGAAACAGCTCCCAGTCACCTACTGGAAAAGCAAGTGTAAGCCCTACACTTAATGCATTGTGCAGCAGTTGATTTTGATTTTTACTGTGGCTTCACCTGTTTCTCTGATTCAGGTGCAGAAAAATATAAATTATTGGTAGTTCCAACTTAACCATTTGTTTGTCAGCGTATTTTACCAGGTAATTTTTTTTGCCTAAACTTAACCAAAAAGTAAAATGCTATCCTTGAGCAGTAACCAGCACATAGGAAATAATAGTACAAAAATGTGATAACAAGGGGTCCCTGCAAGAGGAATTCTGTGATGTGCTAGAAGTTAGTTCTTCTGATCAAGCTGATCGATCTGCTGTCATATCATCCTGATCATGCAGATGCAGAAAGTTTGAGAATTTAAAGATAATTTGTTTCACGTTCTTCACTGATTTTGCTCCAGACATTATGACTTCAAGAAACAAATTCAGAAAAAAAAAATTATTATTGTCCAGATCAAAAACATCAGATCAGTTTAATAAAAGTTAATATTTTGGAATTCATGCATCAACAATTCTACTCTTTTCTCCAAGGCTCTCTTTCAAATTGTAGCCTTTCATTTTCATATAAACAGAGATCACATTTTGCTCTTACTTTATTTTAAATAAAGTACAGATCTCAGTGGGCCAATGACTTTTTCATAGTTCATGACCATTTTTGTCAACAATTTAGGAGTGTGTTTATGGGACTTTTTGACTATTCTTCCAGAAGTGGATTTGTGAGGTCAGACGCTTGATCACAGTCTCTGCTCTAATCCATCCCAAAGGTGTTCTAACAGGTTGAGGTCAAGGCTGTGCAGGCCAGTCAGGTTCTTCCACCAAACTCGCTCATCCATCCTTTATGTTCCTCGCTTCGTGCACTGGTGCGCAGTCATGTTGGAACAGGAAGCAGCCATCCCCAAACAAGGTTAGGAACATGAAATTGTCCAAAATATCTTGGTATGCTGAAGCATTAAGAGTTCCTTTCACTGAAACTGAGGGACTGAGCCCAACTCCTGTTGTTATAATACCACTAACAGTTGACTGTGGAATATTTAGTAGTGAGGAGATTTCACAGCTGGACTTGTTGCACAGGTATCATCCTATCACAGTACCACGCTGGAATTCACTGAGCTCCTGAGAGCCACCCATTCCTTCACAAATGTTTATAGAAGCAGTCTGCATGCCCAGGTGCTTGGTTTTATACACATGTGGCCATGGAAGTGGAAGCTGGAACATCTGAATTCAGTGATTTGGATGGGAATATACTTTTGGCAGTGCAGTCTATATACACAAGAATGTGCATCTCCATTTTGTTAATGGAGTACCCCTTTATAAATCACCAACTCACCTGAATTCAGCATGCATTTTACTCTCAGTGCAGTTTTGTTGTTGGAGTCCAGCATGTTCATGATTGTGGGAAATATTTGGTCATTTCATCTCAACAATAGAAACACTTAATTGTCCAGCAGTTTAACACACCTGCTACTACCACTGCTACTGGTATGGTTAGCCTTTATTGTGAAGCAAATATCAGTTTCTGATTCATCACAAATCAATACACTGAGGCAAAATTCTTGTCAACAACCTTTTTTAAAACTATTATTATTTATGATTTGGTAAAAAAAAAGAAAAAAAAGTGGCTTTTAATAGAAACAAGCGCACAAAATAAAATGAGTATTGATCCTTTTGTTTTGTTTTATTTTTCAGAAAAGTCCTGAGAAAAGTGCACCTCAGATTCATGATGTACTTGTGTGTTCTTCTTTTGGTAAATCCTGTTCCTCTTTGCCACATTTTATATTTAATTTCATTGTGTAAGAATTTATCTAGATGGGAGCAGTGACTTTGATTTAGTTGATTAAAGAGAAGAAGAAAATAATTTGCATGTAAATATGCAGGTCTGCGTGCCTAAATAGATTTCAAAGTGAGGGTTTGCACGAATAAAAAATACAGAAAATCTCTTCATTTTAAAATGGTACATCAAACTTTTTTACCATACAGACAACCCAGCAGAAAATGAGAGGGAGACTAAAGACACCACCATCAACAAAATCTCACAGGTGTGTAACTGAGATCAGCATGAAGGTTGTATTTGAAGACGAGTGCAGTCCCAGAAGAGTCATTCCTACAAAACTGGATAGAACAGGGATTTAGTTATTTACATTTGTTTATTTGCTGGGGAAATGAACTAAATTTGGTTGACTCATCCCCCATGCTGTCACAGGTCATCTTTAAGGACACATGTTACACACCAATTAGTAGAACGCACAATTCCAGATCAAGCATTTCTTTCCAAGGACTGCACTGAGACTACACAACCTTTACACAGATGGAAAGAGGCTTACAGTGTTAGTTTCAGCTGCTTGGTTTTCACTGCTAACTGATATTTATTTCAGGTAAGCACAAAGAATGTATTTATTTAAAAAAAGAACCACACAATGTTTTTGTTGGAGTTATGGTATAAATTCCATTCTGTTTATTATAATTTATCATATCTTCTGTTAGTATATTTTTTGTGAGTTGTTTATGTACATATTATACTGTTGTTTTATGTTTAAAATAGGAACACGTGGTGACATTTCGTACAAAGGAAGTTGTAGTTACCTGCAGGCTTTTCAAGCCTGCAGAGAACACACATACGTGTCTCGTATACGCCATGTTACATGCGCACATGTCACAGTAGGCTTACGACCATATATGGTAAGGAAAAAGCCAAGAATGTTGTTTATTACATGCTGTAAACTGCGTTTGGTGTAACCCACGTGATCTTATTGTGAAAGTCCAAATAAAAGCGCTGCGCAGGAAGCCGTCCTTTGGGACAGATAACTTCCGCTCAGCTGCGAGCTGAGTTCAAGGAACGGATCTCTCTTCCTTGCGCAAGTACAAAAGAGTTGTGTGTTTGTTCTCTGAGTTATTAAAATGATCTGAACCTATCATTTTTTGGTCCTTCGAGAGCCGGAGCGGGACAGTTGCTGACTGACGCTGGAGGAGAAGAACACCGAAGACTGTCTGACAGCCAGGATCATCAGCTGACCTGAAGAGAAGTCCTGAACCGTGAATTCGTTTTCAGGCCGGTAATTAGGTTCGCTCCTCCAGCGCCGTTCATCACTCTCCCGGAGTCCGAGGGGACGTAACACCAACAGTAACAAAGGTATGTGAAAGCCGCGCGTTATAAGTTAGGTAGATTCGCCGAAAGGAATCCATTTTACCAGCAGTTACCGCTGTGGTTTCAGAGCTCTGGGACGCACAGGTCTGCTCGGGCTGGAAAACGTAAAAACTCCAGCAGTTACCGCTATAATCTCAGGGCTCAGGCCCAGAAATTAATTTCTGGACCAGAGAGGTATAGGTCTGCTCGGGCTGGAGGAAATAGGATACCCCAGTGGTTACCGCTGCACTCGGGAAGTGCAGGTCTGCTCAGGCTGGGAAGACGGTACTGTGGGGTTTACTTTCGTTAAAAAGAGAAAGTAAATAGGCAACTCTCGCCAGGAAGAGAGGTCTCCCAAATTCGGATTTTAGAGATTTAAAATAGGCGCCGAAAATACGCGTACGTGTGTGTGAATGTGAGTGAATGAGAGCGTGAAAGCCGCCTTTTGAAGTGGAAGTAATGGCACAAAGGGAGTACACAGTGACGGGCGGATTTAGTATTAGGTCCCAGAGAAAGACACGTGGTCGGATCGGGACAAAGCACGGGGAGTAAAATGGGGATTATGGACAATAAACCGAGTAAGTCTGCCCTAGAAGGGGATTTAAAATGTATGGACAGCATGTGGGCAGCACATTTTGTGATAAATGGAAGTAAAAGTATGGTTCTAGTGGAAAGTTAGAGTTAAGGGAATGTGAAAATTTGGTGGGAAATTTAAAAGTCAGTTTGGCGACAAAAGAAGGGAAGAGGAAAGTTGAAAAAGAAAGACAGTTAATGGTGGCAAAAACGTGGCTGGAGCAGGCAGAAAAAAGGGCCGCGTGTAGAGAACAAAAGAAGGTAAAACAAAGAAACTTGCTGCTTTGTTAAGGGCTGAGGATGTAGGGTGCAACCCCCACCTCAACCATCTCCCCCAGCTCAAGCACTTCCCCCGCAGTTACAGGGGGCAGATGGTAATTTACAGGTTGAGGGGGAGTTAGTGCAGTAATAAAATTTAACAGCAGGAAGGATGAGGCGATATCTATCTTTTAGGAAAAAAAAAAAAACAACAAAAAACAACTGTAGCATTATTGAGCCATGGGCCTTACCATGCCTCAACAGGGGGGAATGGTAAAGATAAGTAAATATTTAAATGTAAAAGGTTTTAATAAATATTTAAAATAAATAAATAAAAAATAAGATTTTTAGAGCATGTTTAACTTGCTGTAAAAATAATCCACATGCATTCTATAGAATTGAATCAATGTAGGTTGTAAAAACTGTCCAGATGAGCATTTTCTTATCTGTAATCTACATACACCCTTCCTCCCTCAGGATCTCATGTGTTAATGGGGGTCACATTTGTTAGTTTTATTGTCCTTTGGTTAGTCTTTTATGTAGGGACATGTAACTGGGGGAGGATCTCCTCTTCTTTATGGAAGGGTTAAGGAGGGGGAGAACAGGGGGGTGTAAAAAGATATAGGTGCATTGTGTTTCTCTGTAACAGGCAGAACTCATATACATACTCAGGAATGTATGTATGTGACTTCTCCTTGCACGAGTGATAAAGTATGTAAAGGAATCTTCTCTCCCTCATTTGATAAATACATTTCTATAACAATTTTGGTGATTGTTGGCAGGATCCATTGAGAGTTTGTTCCACAAAGAGTGACGAGTCTCTGGCCCAGCTGAAGAAAAAAAATGCTTCAGTCCTCTTGCATTTGCAAATTGAGGAACTCGAATTTTCACTTCTTTGTTGGACAGCTGCCTGGATTCAACAGCCCTGCCTTAGAGGCACGGCCGTAACACCCATTAAGTGAGAAAGATTCCAAATAATTTAAAATAGGAATTGGGAAAAAATAAAAAAATAAAATTTTTGATTTAAAAGGTAAATTAAAATTGCATCTGTCACTGTCAGGGTTGGGTAGACATTGGGAGTTTGCTTAAAAGGGTAACACCCACCAGCAAGTGGGTGGCACGCAGACTGAGGCACGTGTAAAAGAGGTTAAAGATAAGTTGTTTGACTTAAGGTGATTAGGCCTCATTGAATGTGATCTTTTTCTTTGTTTTCTAGACGTTGAAGAAAACTTGTGAGAGACGTCTCACTAGGAAAAATGGGATCTTAGAGCAGTGATGTTAACCCTTCCCCTGACAGTGCCACATGAAAATGAGATAAAGAGATATGGATCCAAATAATTGGGATCTGTAAATTTTTGGGTTAGTGTGCAGAAAAAAGTGAAAATTTGTGAAACGACTAAATATGAAAAACAAATGAAATGTTTGAGTGTTAAGGAAAATGGAAATGGAAACGCAGGAGCAGAAAATAATAGTTAAAGAACTCGGCGGAGAGCGAGATCTTAGTGGAGCTTGAGCGGCATAACAGCTGATGCCCTAATTAATGGAGTGGCGGTTTTGGGGCCACCTCCATTTGTTGTTACTTGTGATACCTCATCTCTCTATGCCCTTTTTGCAGGCAAATTTATAAGCGCTGAAAATCTCTGACCCAGATCTGGACTCCTGCCCTCCGATCAGACATCATCTGGATCGGAATGATCGTCGGTAAAAACGAGACCCACCACCTCCACCTCGTCATTGAGTCGCTGCTGCCCCAAAACCTGCAGACAAGCAGTACAGCTCCACCTCAGAAGAGCCCTCAACACTGCGCTCTCCTGTATGGAGACACATCAGATCGGCTGCTCAGAGCAGAGACCTGAAGTGTGACAGCCGTCACACTGAACTGAGCGTCATGTGCAACATGCGCAGGAGATGGTTAATCAGAAGAAGAAAAACCACTAGAAGGAAAAAGGACAAATAAGATGCTGACAGAACAGTAACATTGACTCTGTACTGAACTATTGTCACTAGGTAAAGTGTTGCCCGTGGAAGAAGACGAGGATGTGGAAGAAGGGGTGACTTTTCCAGGTGCGTCGAGATGACAGATGTTACAACTGCAGCCAGATGGGTCATTGGTGAAATGAATGTCTACAACTGGTGGAGGGAACACGGACCAACCAGACTGTATCACACTGATCGGAGAGAAGGTGTCATGGTCCTGGGCCGCTGGCCCAGTGTTTTGAGTTTCTTTTGTGTTGTTTTCTTTGTTATACTTTTTAGGTTATGTTTCTTATAGTTATATTGTTGTTTGAGTGTGCTGTTTAGTTTCCCTTGTTCTTTGTGTATGTTCCCTTAAGTTTTCAGTGTTAGGTCTGCGTCTTTTATGTTTAGTCAGTTCCTGTTTTATTTTGACAGTCTCGTGTTCCCTGTGCTTTGTGTTTAGTTTTGCTTCCCCTTTGTCATTAGGTTCATTTGGTTCACCTGTCGTCCCCTGTTGTTTCCACTTGCCCTAATCCCCTTGTGTGTATTTAAGCCCTTAGTTTTCCCTCTGTTCCTTGTTCGGGTCCTCGTCGTGTCCACACGTATGTTACAACGGCTGTGTGTTTTGTTTTTTCTAGTTTTCAAGTTCTCGAGAGTTTCAAGTTTCAAGTTTCAAGTTTGTTGTGTTTTTTGTTGCGGGTTCCCCATCCGCCTGTTTCCTGTTTTATGCCTGGTCTCAATAAACCTGCACAACAAATTAGCTCTCACCTGCGTCCTGCTTTGAGGTCCTTCCTGCCTCGCCTGCACCAGCCGTGACAGTAGGACTCCAGACAAGTCAGATGAAGTCGAGTTTCTTGAGTGGAGAAGGGAAGTGAGATATCACACACACCATAAACATCACACACACACGCACAAATAACTCACACTTATTACTGGCACGTAATACATACAACAACCTGCTCAGCAGGTTTCCTGTAACATATTATTTCAATGCATCCATGCACGGTTGCATGAGAATGGTATAAGAAAATGCCTCTGCTGGGTGTAATCGTAAATGGGGAAAGTTTTTCTTTTTTTTGGTTGATTTGGGAACAACAAATTTTGCTATCTGTGAATATGCATTATTTGTTTCATTTAAGTTAAGTGGGCGCCACATCTGTTCAATGTCCACATCTGGGAATACAGTTAAAGACGTTTTGTAGTTCCAAGCTCTGGCAAAACAGTCAGGACAACTGTTCACCCAGTCTTTTAGTGCCTAAAATGTTTTAGCTTCCAGGAGTAAAATTAAGTCTAACTTTGTCCGATTATATCTACCAGTGGAAACTAAGTCAAAATTCATTTTTCTAAAAAATTTAGATGAAATACGCAATTTGGTGAGTCCTAATTCTGATTTTATGCCAAAGTATGATGTAGGCCCTATTAGGGACTGTGAACCTTTTATCAGACTGAAATCTGCTTTTTGCCCTTGTTAAAAACAATATCCTCTTAAACCAGAGGCTGTTGCTGGCATAATACAAGTATTTAACTCCTTATTGGACACTGAAGTTATTGTTTCATGTCTTCTCCCGTTTCTATTCCTTTTTTCCCTGTGGAGTTAAAAATAGGGCTGTTCCCAGAGCCCCTATAGTACCTAATCCACATGCCATTTTGTTTGTGGCTCCTTTCACAGATTACCTGATGGTGTCGTCCATGTTGGCTCTGATTCTCTGTTTCAGGGATTCAAGCCTTTGCTACTCTGGAGGAGTGTCGTCTTTGAGCTAAGTGTACCTCCACCCCTCGTGGATGGTTGCTTCAAAAAGAATAAACCTTGTCTGCCTTCCCTTGGTTTGCAAAAATGGAGTCATGGGTCAGACCATGTCTCCAAAGGGGGGATACTAAGAATGATACTTTGAAAAACAAACTGGCCAAATGTTATGAGGAGACGGGACTTTTTTTGGGTTAAAGTTTTGTTATTAGTGGAAATGTACATGCGCATAACACCATCAGAATTAGGACTTACTCCGTATGAAATAGAATAGAATGGTTTTACTGTCATTATATAGGATATACGATGAGATTGGAGGGTCACTCCTGTTTAGTGCCATATAATACGAAGTCAAAACTTACTAAAATGAAAATAACATAATCTAATATAATCAAATATATAGAAAATAAAATGTATATTAAAACTAAAGAAAATAAGAGATGTATAAAGTATACACTGGTGCATATATACACTCATAAGAAATATATTCATTGTAATAGAAGGCAGAAGAGAGCTGTGATTTGAGTGAGTGGATGAGGAAGTTTTTATAAAGCAAACAACTGATGCTAACAAGCTGCCAGAAGCATCTTCTCTCTCTCCACAGGTGCCACTGATACAGCCAGGAGACTGAGTGCTGGTTAAGGTCATCAAATGGAAGTGCTGGTCGAACCCGAGGTGGGACGGTCCATATCAAGCTCTACTGACCACACCAACAGCAGTGAAAGTCGCTGAAAGATCTACGTGGATTCATTTGAGTCACTGCAAGAAGGTGGAGCCACTTACTTCAGAGTAAAGGTGGAAGTCTGGTTACAAAGGGGGAAATTCCTTATAGTGGTTTTTTCGTCTCAACCCAGTGAAGAAAACAACTGATCCTTACTCCTTTAGAATGGCGCCCTTCTGCAGCTTCATAATTATTCTCAGCGTGAGCACACTGCTAGTTTTAGGAGGAACAGCTTCATTAAATTGCACCCAGTACCCACATGAATATGCAACCAATGAGTGGTGGCAGTTAATGAATGTCACAGCTCATGTTAATAATTGGACAAATTGTTATGTGTGTGCACATATGCCAGTGGCAGGACACAATACTGGACTGAGGCCTTACGATGTAAGCTGTGAGCACTCGTGGTGCTTTTATGGGTTGGCTACACACTCAGGGAGAAGAGCTAAATGGAGTAAAGCAAATCTTATTATAATTTTAAAAGTAAAGGGAATAAGTCCTCCCATTAATAGTAATTATTTCATGTTAACAGATTTGCTCACCAGGTATCAGATAGCCACCCCCTGTCTGATGTGCTAATGTTGAATCATTTGCCAGAGAAAGCTTTTCCAGCGTGTTACAGCAAATGGAACCACCAAGAAGGAGGAATGTCAGTCAGATCTGGTCTACAGCATACAGATGGACACTGGGGAGCTGAGTCAGTGCTCACGAGTAGCACCAGGACCCAAGGGAACAAGAGTGTTAGCGGACTGGTATTTCATCTGTGGTCACAAAGCTTACGTGTCCCTTCCCCCAGATTGGGGAGGCCTGTGTAGTGTTGCATATCAGATCATGTCTTTTTCATGCAGTACCAGGCCAGTCGTCCACATCACAAGACAAAGCGACAGGTTGGAGAGTGGCTCACGAGCCATTCAGAAGTCCCAGAGGAGCTCCGGATCTGGGGAGTTGGAGCAAAGATTGCCCAGTCTATCTTTCCAGGAATTGGACTGGGATTTGTGCGTGACCAAGTGGAAATAAATCACTATGCACTCTTACGTCTGGTAAATGCAACCATAGCTCTAGGACAAGGAACTTTAAAAGAATTAAGTTCACTCAGAGCAATGGTGATGCAAAACAGGATAGTATTACATCTTTGGACAGCTTCCCAGGGTGGCGTGTGTAAAATTATTGGTAAGACATGTTGTACTTACATCCCAGATGAAGATGATGCTGGTGGAGCCATAAGGGAGGCACTCGACAGACTGACCGAATTACAGAAATATGTACAACAGCACACTCAGGAAAGCCAGAGTGATTGGTTTTCCTGGCTAAATGCAGGAACTTGGTGGCAGGTATTGTTGAAATGCCTGACTCCTGTTTTGTGTGTGTTGGTGTTGATTTGTGTGTTTACAATGTGCATTCTGCCCTGCATCAGATCTATAACAAAGGTTTTCACAGGTTATGTCGTGTCATATTTGCAGCTTCAGATGGTTGACCAAGGTACTGAAGTGCCTGAAGATTTTTGTAAATATGTAAATATTTGGCTGTGAATGAAATCCACACTGAAAATGTGCAAGCAAATGGTGTGGTAAAAAGGTGCCAGTGAAGTTATGATAAACAGGGGGGAAATGTTGGAGTTATGGTATAAATTCCATTCTGTTATAATTTATCATATCTTCTGTTAGTATATTTTTTGTGAGTTGTTTATGTACATATTATACTGTTGTTTTATGTTTAAAATAGGAACACGTGGTGACATTTCGTACAAAGGAAGTTGTAGTTACCTGCAGGCTTTTCAAGCCTGCAGAGAACACACATAGGATACGTGTCTCGTATACGCCATGTTACATGCGCACATGTCACAGTATGCTTACTACCATATATGGTAAGGAAAAAGCCAAGAATGTTGTTTATTACATGCTATAAACTGCGTTTGGTGTAACCCACGTGATCTTATTGTGAAAGTCCGAATAAAAGCGCTGCGCAGGAAGCCGTCCTTTGGGACAGATAACTTCCGCTCAGCCGCGAGCTGAGTTCAAGGAACGGATCTCTCCTCCTTGCGCAAGTTCAAAAAGAGTTGTGTGTTTGTTCTCTGAGTTATTAAAATGATCTGAACCTATCAGTTTTAGTGTATTAAATGTAATGCAGTTAATCAAAATCTTAACGCTCTTGTTATTGATGAGAATCAGTCATTTTTTGTTACTTGGAATAGAAGAAGAGTGGTACTTGTTATTATTTTAAATGCAACACTTTCACTTGTATCAGTCATTTTTATACTGGGACTGTACTTTGCAACTTATGCTATATTTTGTCTCCCACCACAGAAAATAACACTGATATACTGACTTTCATCACTTCAAGGTATAAGTGAGCTTTCCAACATCATGACTGCAGTTATGGTGATCGTCCTATCAGGTCAGTGTAAATCATTTCTTTCTACAAACCTCTAAAATTCACATTTATTTTTAAGTGAATTCATAACAGAGGAGGAAATTCTTTTTTTTTTTTTCAAAATTAAGCTAAATTGAATCGAGTGTCTTAAGTTAACAATGTGTCAATCTGCTTTTGCCAAATTGAACACAATAATGAGTGGATCCATGATGTCATATTCATTCTTAAACTGTGAGTAAACTACCTTTGTCATTACCACAGGACTGTGTTTCATACCTGCCTGTTTTCCCCACACCGACCATCTTGTTAAAACTCAAATGAACTGGACTCAAGCTCAAGCTTACTGCAGGAAGAATCACAGTGACCTGGCCACTGTCGATAATGAGCAAGACTTGGCCACATTCACTGAACTTGTAACGATGAACTCAATTAGCTCTGTCTGGATCGGGCTGCAGACTGACACTGAAGCATGGAGGTGGTCTCTGGAAGACCAGGATGCCTATGGTGAAGGAGAAGCTGCATTCAGACAGTGGGACAATGGTGAACCCAATGAAGGTCCAGGAGTATATAAAGCTTGTGTGGCAATGCTTGCAAATGGGAATTGGACAGATCGGAGGTGTGAAAACACTTTCCCATTCTTCTGCTACAACAGAAGTAATGAATCACTATAATCACTATCAATTAAGCCAATAAAGCACATAGTGAACATATATAATTTATCTCTTGTCATTAATATATATATATATATATAAATAAATTAATAACAAAATGATGAACTAAGTGCAGCTTTAAAGCACCTTGACAAAATAAGTAGCTAAAAGTAACATTGTTCAGATATTTGTAATTAATTTTGAGTGAAACTCTGTTTGAATCTTTACAGACACATCAAGCTTCATCTTTGTGAACGTGGCTAAGTCCTGGAACAATGCTCAAAGCTACTGCAGGGAGAACTACACTGACCTGGCCACTGTGAGGAACCAATCTGAGAATGAACAGCTGAAGATGATGGTGACTTCTAACACATGGATCGGTCTCTACAGAAATTCATGGAGGTGGTCAGATGGGAGTGCATATTCATTCATTAACTGGGCTATAGATAAACCATCTACTCTAGTCACAGCCTCTTGTGGGGCTTTGTATGGCAAGTGGGTCAACTCTGAGTGTAAATACCTGCAGCCCTTTGTCTGTAACACTGGTGAGTTCTGATTTGCATGTTCTCAGTTTTAAAGAAGAATTTAATGGTCACTTATAAAAGTTAATTGTTATATTTAACTTTTACAATTAATTTACAATTCAAATGGAATTTATTCTTTTGGCTCTTATATTTGAAAACAGTTACGAAGGTGAGGAAGATGCTGAAGGTGGAGCTGAAGAAAAATGATGCTGTTGTGGATTTAGAGCAGCTGAAGGAGGAAATCTTGGAGAGCAAGAGTGGGTAGGTGCTTGGAGGCAAGCACCTACCCACTGCGCCACTGCCACTATATTCAGGTTCAGGGTCACCTAATCCAGCCCTAACTATAACCCTGATCTTAAAAATAGGGTGTCTGTTTCCAAAATCCAAACTGCGAGCTGGTTCCACAGAGGAGGGGCCTGAAAGCTGCCTCCTATTCTACTCTTAAGTATCCGAGGAACCACAAGTAAGCCAGCAGTCTGAGAGTGAAGTGCTCTGTTGAGGTGATACGGTACTATGAAGTCTTCAAGTGAAGATTATTAAAGACCTTGTATGTGAGGAGAAGGATTTTAAATTCAGTTCTGGATTTAACAGGGAGCCAATGAAAAGAAGCCAATATGGGAGAAATATGATCTCTCTTACTCGTCCCTGTCAGTACTTTGCCTATACCCGAGATTTTGCTTCAGCCATCGCCCGAGCCGTGTTCCACTTGGCCTGCTGGTACCTGCCAGTTGCCTCCAGAGTCCAACAGGCTAACCAAGCCAGATAGGACTCCTTCAGATTAATGGCTCCCTTCACCTCCAGTGACCACCATCTGGTTCAGGGATTACAATCATGACATGCACCAACCACCTTGAGCTCCACCAAGCTCTGAGCAGCAGCCTCAACAATGGAGGTGCGGAACATGGTCCACTCGGACTCAATGTCCTCAACCTCCCTCGGAATGCTGTTGAAGTTCTGCTGGAGGTGGGAGTTGAAAATCTCATGGGCTGGGGCTTCTGCCAGGCGTTCCCAGTGCACCCACCCTCACGATATGTTCAGGTGTGCCGGGTCTGTCCAGCATCCTCCCCCACCACCTGATCCAAATCACCACCAGGTGGTGATCAGTTGACAGCTCAGCTCCTCTCTTCACCCGAGTGTCCAGAACATACAGCCGCCTATCTGGTGATACAATTACAAAATTGATCATTGACCTGCAACCTAGGGTGTCCTGGTGCCATGTGCACCTATGGACATCCTTATGTTCGAACATGGTGTTCATTATGCACAGAAGTCCAATAACAAAACACCATGTGGGTTCAGATCAGGCAGGCTGTTCCTCCCAATCACGCCCAACCAAGTCTCACTGTCATTGCCCACGTGAGCGTTGAAGTCTCCCAGCTGGACGATGGGGTCATCGGATGGAGCACCCTTGCGCATCCCACCCAGCAACTTCAAGACGGGTGGGTACTCTGAACAGTCAGGACCTGTTCCCCGGCCCAACTGCCTCTGCTGCTGATGACTTTGTGGGGGTTTGTTTTACACACTGCCAGTCAAACTCAAAAGCAGCAGGTAAGCCACCCGCTAAAACAGAGGTGAATTGGACCAACACCTCAGTTAGGTGTGGTCACATGACGTGGGTGTTTTGAACCAAACTTCAGAGCAGGATTTGGTCTTTGACATTGTCTCAGCACCATGTCATAAGAGAAAAATTACTTTCCAGTTTATCCTGACTCTCTTTCCATTCAAGAGGTGATTCAATAACTAGACTGGGAAAATTTACACATTATTTTCATCATATATACATTATAGCTGACTAAAGTAAGGTCTTTGTGTTTCACAGCTCAGTCAGAAATTGAAGGAGGACAGCTTGAGTGGAGACATTGAGCTAAACTGGGTGAAGCAGCCTGATGGAAAAATCTTCCATAAAGGATGACAAGCAGAAGGAAGAGGATGAGAAGACTTGTGCCCTCAAACCAATATCTTGATATTCTACCCCACAGTGAATTGCTTGTTGTCACATTGATTTGCATGTTGCTGTAGAGTTTTTGCTGGGACACTTATCTCTAGATTATCTCAGCTTAAAACTTTATTCTAATATGGAATTTAATTGCCTTTGACACATTTAACTGTAGGCTGAACATCTATTAAAGAAAAGCAAAGAATCTGATTGCTGCATTATTCAACATAATCTACTAGTAGTGATTTTGTGTTTGTTCCAATTCCATCATCATTTTGTTTCCATTGTGGCTGGCAACGCACACAGGGCACAACCACAAGATATGAGACATAAATGCTGGCAACGTCATTGGCCGCTGGTGTAGGCAACATCACAGGTTCTACAAAGATTCTCTGCAGCAGTCTCAATCAAGCAGTCACTCTGCATTATGCAAATCTGCCAGGAGGGGGCACTAAATGATCTGGTTTACAAGCACATGAATTAGAGGACCAGGAGAGTTACACAACACTGAAATAAAGCATTTTGGGATTTAATAATTAATAGTGCAATTAAATATATATATCAGTAAATTCATTTACTTTTTAATTTCTTCTATTTAAACAATCAGGGAATTCACTTTTTAATAATCAATGGACAATAAAAAGGGTTGTTGAGGGTTAACAACCTTGTGCATTATGTAGATCTTATAAACTAGAAGACCATATTTTTTTGCCCCCGAAGTTAAACCATTAAGTCATTTGAAAGTTACAAATTCCCTTAGATTAGTATTTAACTGATTTTAAAATTAAACTTCTAAGTTATTACAGTGTGAAAACAATGACAACAAATACAACACTTGGACAGTCTCTGTCATGAAGTTATTTCAGCTACTGCACTTAATACTTCTGACGTGTGTGCTTTGAGACATTTTAGTTTAGCCAAAAACAGGTCAAAGAAATCAGTCTCATGGTACTGTTGTCACGTTCCGCTGGTGCAGGCAAGGCAGAGGACCCCAGTGCAGGACTCAGAGGCAAAGCGTACTTTAGCTTGGAACTCTATTTAACAAAAGGTCTGGGCGGGTGCCAGCAGTACACAAAACTAAACTTCAACATAACTATGGACATGGCATGAAACGTGACGCACACAGCAGGACAGTGCAGACGACACTGCCCATACAGAGACGAGGACACGACAACACATGAGTGAAAACACAGACAATATAAACACAAAGGATAACGAGGGAACGGGCAACAGGTGAGAACACAGGTGAATGAAATACACTGATGAGACAGGGGAAATAAACCTGAACACGAGGCACAATGAACACAAGGTCGTCAAAGTAAAACAGGAAGTGACCTAACCAAATACATTCAGACTTAACACAGAAAACCTGACAGAGGGAATCAAACATTACACAAGGAAACAATGGGAAGGAAAACTAAACACAGAAGGGCCAAAATATGGGAACAAAACAGACAAGATACATGGAAACACCTGAATACATAAATAACTAAATAGATCACCAAACAATAACTGAGAAACTGAACTATCAGAAACACAACGTGAAGAATACAACAAAACACACACAACAAGATACAAAAGGCATGACAACAGATGCACTAAAACAGAAAGTCATGGTAACCTAAAATCCTAACTCAGAACTGAAAAACATAACTCAAACAAGGCACCGAGGGCCACTGGCCCAGGATCATGACAACTGTAGACTAAGCCATAGCATTTTATCTTCATTGATCATTTTCCAATACATCTCATATTTAAATGACACATCTTCAAGTGTGTATGTGCCTCTGAACCACAGTGGTAACTTTCCAATTTCTTTTCCTTTACTTGATTTATAATCAATTTGACAAGTAAAATGTTTATGAATTAAACATACAAACTGAAAGGTTTAAACACAAAGTTAAAACAAGGTCCCATTGGGCATTGTCACCTGCACCTGGGTCAGACCTTGCATTTCTTTAACTTTGATGATCTAAAAAATAGTTAATCACTTGTGTTGCTTGCAACTTCACTTTCAGCCTAAAGGGAAACTGGCTTTGACAAGACCAAAAACACAGTTAGGCCCCGTTTACACGATGCTGTTTCCACTGGAAACGGTGTGGTTTTGATGCGTTTCAGCCTTCCTTTTACACGATAGCTTTTCAGAAACGATCTGCGTTTACATGATGACACATGAAACAATGTAGTTTCCATGCCAGGCCACAAGTTGGCGTTTGTTCCCTCTTTGTGAGCTTGTTTACGCGCATGCGTGGAGGGACACAGTAGGAAGCGCGGCAAATTGTTCATTACTTACAAAACGGCCAATGTGAGAGGTTTTGTGTGGACTGACCAATAGGTGTGATCGCTGGTGCACTACGCTGAATTACAAAACAGTAAAAATGCAAGAAGCACTCGTGAATCCGTGAGTACGGTTTATCAATTTGTGCATGCGCAGAAAACTGTGGCCGTCACAACCATAGTGCGCGTGTGCGAGTCATCCGGTTTTCAAGCATTTACACGAGAACGTTAGCCGGTGCGTTTCTGAAAGGCTCCACTCTGGACCCCGTTTCCGAAACACATCGTTTTCACTCCGTTGTCGTGTAAACGGAAGGGCGAAACACATCAAAAGGACGGCGTTTTCATTTTGAAACAGTGTCATGTAAACGGGGCCTTAGAGAACACGTACAGGTTTCTTGCCCCCATTGGTGAGTACGTTCCATGACAGAGGCACATACACACATTATTTGCAAGCAACAGCAGGATTGTGTGTGTGCGTTTGTGTGTATGTATGTGCATGTGTAGATACGTGAATGTGTATGTATATGTGTGGATATCATTCTTTGATTATTCTTTTCTCACCTTTGTTTTGTTTTTTTGTTTGTTTTTTATTTTGTTTTATTTATTTATTTTTTTCCTCTTTTCTTTTCTTTTTTTTCTTTTCTCTTTCTCACTCCTCTTCCTACACTTTCCTTTCTGCCTGTCAGGCCTGGTGTAAATAAATAAAATTAAATTAAAATACAAATTAATTAAATACATACTAACAAGAGTAGCCTATTGTAAAACTTACAGAGCTATTCTTGGGAAAGCAAATATGTTTGGTACACCAGAGCATTCGGATCATATTCTGATTGTGAAAACTGCCAGACATGACAGGCTTAAAAAAAAAAAACCCAGCAGGACTTTATTTCCCCCATTCAACCATTCAGAAACCTCGCTCCAAAGGTTATGGTGGTGGATTAGCGTTATACACAGAGCTGACATCCTGGTTAAAGAACTACTACCCAGTGTCACCTCTTTGAGTTATCAGCTTTCAGATACTCGGCATTAACTTGAGCTGATTCTGACACATGCTCCACAGCTGTGTCCTCGCACACTGACTATTTCAAAAACATCTTTGGCATCACTTCCTTTTAGCATTTGTGAACAGGTAGTTCTCATCCCTGTCGTTGAACACTATATGCAGCCTAACATTAAATGCTGGCATACCTAACACGTATGCACGGTCAAAAACTGTTGCGCCTCCACTATTAACACCCCCTTCCCATATAAATACAATGACTCAGACTAAGTGCCCCCTAGTGTCCAAACACATAATACAAAGAAAAAAGGTTTGTTGTAAGTCTGGGTTAAATCCAGAACACATAGCTCCAGGTTGTCCTTATCTACCACCCCCTAAAGCAGGGCTATTCAATTAGCGGCCCGCGGGCCACATCCGGTCCGCGAACCCCCTTTGACTGGCCCACCCCCTGACTGACCCAACATAAGCTGCAAAAACGCATTTAAATCATATTTGCTGTGACAGTTTTAAAAATTCCCGCCCTTCCTCTTGTACTTGAACGCACCACTATCAACGCCCGCCCAGAATACTCTCTCCAAGTGCGACAACCGCCAAAATATATGACTGACAGGTCAAAAACGTAAAATTGACAATGAAAATCGCCGTTTCAACCCTGCTTGGACTGATAAATGGGTTTATTTTACCCCAAAGACTGAACTCTAAGACTGAACTCATTAAGTCAGCATTACTTTGAATATGCAGAAGAAGCTTTAATTTTACAGTTATTAAGTGTTCACTGGGTGCAGTTTCTTTTGTTGAAATATTTAATGCACTGCATCAGTTGGTCTTTCTAGTTCAACAAATGCACTTTTGCAAATACATCTAAAATGTTATAGAAGACTTTACTGTTGCAAAAAGTTGTTATTATTACATTTTTTTTTTAATTAAACATATGTGTGGTGAATAGATGCCTTGTTAAAAATATTCTGGTCAAGGTTTGGACCAAATGTTAAAATTTGCAATGCACTTGAATTATTTTGCTCATCAATAAATGATGCAGTATAAAACCTTTATTGTGAATTCCTTTATTTATTTTTATGACTTAGTTCAGGTGTTAGCATATTTAGAGTTAAGTCTCAAGAAATAATATAAGTAGGGGTCTTCGGCCCAGTGGCATCTCAAAATTTTCAAATCTGGCCCAGAAGAAAAAGTAATTGAATAGGCCTGCCCTAAAGTCTCTTCAAGCTTTATGCCTGAGCTTCTCACCTCTGTTCCACATCTCCAGCTACACTCCTACTTGGTGACTTCAAATATTCAGCTTAATGTAAGAGCTGTTCGTTCACTAGCGAATTCCTGTCTCTTGGACTGCTTTAATTTCACGCAGCACATTAAAGGTCCCACTAACAGAGGCCACACTGGATCTGGCTCTCTAAAGGCATAACTCCTTCCAATCTAAAGTGCCTGGACCTTGTTGTCGCTGACCACTTTGCTGTCTGCTTCTCTGTTCTTGTTCCTCTGCCTAGGCTGTGTGCCAAAAGTACCATCACATACAGGAACATCAAGACTATTGGCCTTGAACAACCTGATAGCAACCATTTGCCTCTGGAAGTCCATGCTTTAAAAACCACTAGCTACTGACTTGAGGCTTTACAACAGATCTGGCCTCAGTCCACCTAGAGGCTTACAAAGATCATGTGAGGTTCTATAAAGCTGCTCTTTCCCAGGCCAAGACTCACTCTTTCCTCATCCACCAACAGCAAAGACATCCCAGATTGCTGTTCTCCAACCACTTCGCCCCACTGATCCACAACATCCTTCAAGTGCCAATGACCTCAGTCACAAGTTCCTGGACTTTCTCCAAAAATAGAAATAAAGTCAAGTCTATCCATCGGCACCTCCTGGCACCTGTACATCCACTGCAGGTTCCCATCCCCCTGCTCCATATCCATCTCAGTGCTCCTTCTCTGTAAATTCCTCCCAGCTTATGAAGTGGCTCTCAGGCTAAAGCCTCCACCTGCACTCTTGACTCTATGCAGACAGCACTGGTCAAGTCATGTGTACTTGTTCTGTGCCCCCTTATACTTGACATGCACTGAGCACTGAACATTCAGACAACATCCCATGAACGCTGCCATAAACGTTCAGTGAATGTTCACATGCATTATTTCATAAGTTTGAGTATTTCATATAGTTTCATAATGACTTAATGTGTGCTCTGTGTCAACAGCTGCTGGAGGCGAGGGCGAGTGTCCTGGCAGTGAAGGAGGTTGCCTTCTGGGACGGTGTCACCACTGACCTCATGTTGGATGAGGAGGATGGCGTCTCAGAGGGCGTATCGGGCTGGATTAAGACCCCCAAGCTTCCCCAGCCAGGAGCTCAGTGACCTCTGAGCCAAACTGCAAGACAGACTAGAAGCTGACCCTAAATACAACGATGCACCATAAGTGTTTGTATGCTGGACCATGCTCTGAGAGAAAGCCACCACCACATGGCCCAGAAGTAGAAAGCATTATATGTCATAATGTTTTTGTTTTCTTTATTAATATATATATATATATATGTATATATATATATATATATATATATATATATATATATATATTAATAAAGCCATTTCAGACAGTCATATATCTGGGTCGGAACTGCATAACATGCCCAGTGTGGTACTGGACTTTTATAATTCAACTTACAGATTCATATAGTCACAGCATATCAGTCTTGATTACATCACTTACGGTACGTACCAACAGTTCGGTACTCTTGGGGGTCCAGGCAAAGCCAAAGAGTCTGAACGGATGCAGTACGAAGGCTGTATGTACACAAAACACGGCGATAGCGGTTTCAGGTTAACAAAAAACTCTCAAAAAGTCGCCGACATTACCAAAAACTCGCTAAATTTGTCACTAGTTGCTTTTAGGAAAAAACTCGTTAGGGGGGTCTGAAAAGCCGCTAGCTCTAGCGACAAAGCTGCCAAGTTTGCAACACTGATAAAATGCCATTCTTCTTCTTCTTCTTCTTCTTGAGTTCAATGGCAGTTGGTAATCTATGGTGCGTTACCGCCACCACCTGTAAGGAGTGTGAACTACATGCCGTGCTTGCAGTTTAGTCACAGCTTCTTTTAAAATTTTTATTTAATAGAAGTAAATGGGCAGTGGGCCGGTCCAAAATGATGGATGGGCCGGTTCTGGCCCTTGGGCCGCCAGTTGAATACCCCTGGTTTAGGGAGACGGGGTCAGCCTTCCATGGTGGATGGCAGCGTCCAAGAGAGGTGAAGAAGAGAGTGGAGCGGGTGATCTGTGACAGAAGGAGAGCTGCTATGATGGATGGTTTGGAGACGGAGACACTGACAGAAAGACTGCAGGCAGAGGTCAAGAGGTTAAGATCTTCATTGGGAGTGACCAGGATGGACAGGAAAAGAACTGAGTCCATCAGAGGGACAGGTCAGGTTTGGAAACCAAACTTAGAGATTCATATGTTCAATGAAAGCCGTTTAACAGCGTTATCACTGAAAAGAACTGATGTACAAACAAAGTGAGCATTTCTGAGGAACACAAACACTGACTGTGAGCTCACTTCTCATGTCAACACCAACACACACATTTACACTTGGTTTGGGTTCAAAAATACACTTCCTGCTAATGTTTCACAATAAAAGCCTACCAAATAATCTAGGGGTTTTACTTTGAAACACTCATCTTCAGCACTGACTTCACTGAGCACAATGACATCATCAGGGCATCATTTAATGCAGCCTCAGCAGCTCTGGATCTTTGCTCTACAACACACATCTGTAACAGCTGAATCACACAGATGTGAAGGCTGATAGGCCACCGGTCACTAACGGAGCCAAGAGCAGAACCACCGAGGACACGAGAGAAGAGCTATTTACAGGTTTCACTTGGAGGTAAACAGACTGGGAGTCACTCAGTAACTCTGGACTGGGAGTTTCTGTGGGAGGGTGAGCAGCAGGCAGGAGCTGTGAGGGAAGTTTGCACTTCCAGTTTCTCTTCCAAGAAGGCAGCAGCAGCTTCCAGAGGAAGAGTGGAGGTGGAGCTGGGTGCAGGCTCTGCAGCCAACCGGCAGTTGAAAAACTCACTAACAATCTGTGAGTGTTCCCACAGAATCAGCCCTGCCACAGTTACACAAACACACCCACTTTATGTTTTCCAGCACTCTCTCCTTAATACGACAACACACATTCATCCATCTTTATGTGGAAATACAGCCTGATGTCATGATATTCACTCACAATGTGTGCGCCTCAAAGAATGCAAAGATGCTTCAGAACAAAAGCTGTTTCTGCTAAAGTAGATCATTGATCACACACACACACACACACACACACACACACACACACACACACACACACACACACACACACACACACACACACACATACACACACACAATGAAGCTTCAAACCCTGGGCTCACAACTCCATAGAACCACTGCTTCGAAGCTTCAGGACGAGAAAAAAAAAATCATGTGACATACTATGACGTCCAAAGCAGCAAATGCTTCATTCTTGAAATGAATCACCTGACTGGTTAATCTGTCACTCTGATCAGCGGCTCACGGCTGCTTAAAGCCTGCGTCTCTACTTCAGCACAGACACAGAGCATCATTCAGTCCTGCCAGCTGCCTCTGCAGCTGCTCAGCTGCAGTGTTAAAAAAATGTGCTCACAAACAGGCAAAGACATCAGAGGCTGTGCGACACTCCCAGTGTGTCATTAGGACACAGACTCACACTGAAGCTTCCTCCAGATTTGAGCTCAAATGCAGGAAAATGTTTCAGTAACACAGCGTATCATTGAATCTGAGCACTGAAGCTCTGAGTTCAAAGCAAGGACGTAGGAGTGAGTTTACTATTGGGGGGGGGGACGCATATTGGAAACCTGACAGATCTGTAAATACTGAGCAAAGCATAAAGAAATGCTATTCGAGTTTTTACTTTCTTCTTTTTCAAATGTTTCTTGGAAGAATAGTGTTGTGTCAACAAAATCAACAAAAATAATAACGAGCAGAAATAAATAAATAAAAGTTATACCTCTCACGTGTGCCTTACTGACAACACAGTGTGCTGTTGCACTTTACAGCCCTGCATTTAATAATTGGGTCTTTTTACATTTTTGTGATTTCTTATTTATTGCTGTGTGTGCGTCATATTTATTTATTTACTATCTTGGTTTTCATGT
>CM024194.1:59534359-59555362 GCA_013435755.1 Amphilophus citrinellus | reverse complement strand
GTCAGTAGCTAGTGCTTTTTAAAGCATGGACTTCCAGAGGCAAATGGTTGCTATCAGGTTGTTCAAGGCCAATGCACTAATAGTCTTGATGTTCCTGTATGTGATGGTACTTTTGGCACACAGCCTAGGCAGAGGAACAAGAACAGAGAAGCAGACAGCAAAGTGGTCAGTGACAACAAGGTCCAGGCACTTTAGATTGGAAGGAGTTATGCCTTTAGAGAGCCAGATCCAGTGTGGCCTCTGTTAGTGGGACCTTTAATGTGCTGCGTGAAATTAAAGCAGTCCAAGAGACAGGAATTCACTAGTGAACGAACAGCTCTTACAGTCAAGCTGAATATTTGAAGTCACCAAGTAGGAGTGTAGCTGGAGATGTGGAACAGAGGTGAGAAGCTCAAGCATAAAGCTTGAAGAGACTTTAGGGGGTGGTAGATAAGGACAACCTGGAGCTATGTGTATCCACCCAGACTTACAACAAACCTTTTTTCTTTGTATTATGTGTTTGGACACTAGGGGGCACTTAGTCTGAGTCATTGTATTTATATGGGAAGGGGGTGTTAATAGTGGAGGCGCAACAGTGTTTGACCGTGCATACGTGTTAGGTATGCCAGCATTTAATGTTAGGCTGCATATAGTGTTCAACGAAAGGGATGAGAACTACCTGTTCACAAATGATAAAAGGAAGTGATGCCAAAGATGTTTTTGAAATAGTCAGTGTGCGAGGACACAGCTGTGGAGCATGTGTCAGAATCAGCTCAAGTAATGCAGAGTATCTGAAAGCTGATAACTCAAAGAGGTGACACTGGGTAGTAGTTCTTTAACCAGGATGTCAGCTCTGTGTATACGCTAATCCACCACCATAACCTTTGGAGCGAGGTTTCTGAATGGTTCAATGGGGGAAATAAAGTCCTGCTGGGTTTTTTTTTTTAAAGCCTGTCATGTCTGGCAGTTTTCGCAATCGGAATATGATCCAAATGCACTGGTGTACCAAACATATTTGCTTTCCCAAGAATAGCTCTGTAAGTTTTACAATAGGCTACTCTTGTTAGTATGTATTTAGTTAATTTGTATTTTACTTTAATTTAATTATTTACACCAGGCCTGACAGGCAGAAAGGAAAGGGTAGGAAGAGGAGTGAGAAAGAGAAAAGAAAAAAAGAAAAGAAAGAGGAAAAAAATAAATAAATAAAACAAAATAAAAAACAAACTAAAAAACAAAACAAAGGTGAGAAAAGAATAATCAAAGAATGATATCCACACATATACATACACATACACGTATCTACACATGCACACACATACACACAAACGCACACACACAATCCTGCTGTTGCTTGCAAATGTGTGTATGTGCCTCTGTCATGGAACGTACTCACCAATGGGGGCAAGAAACCTTTACCTGTTCTCTAAGGCCCCGTTTACATGACACTGTTTCAAAATGAAAACGCCGTCCTTTTGATGTGTTTCAGCCTTCCGTTTACACGACAACGGAGTGAAAACGATGTGTTTCGGAAACGGGGTCCAGAGTGGAGCCTTTCAGAAACGCACCGGCTAACGTTCTCCTGTAAACGCTTGAAAACCGGGTGATTCGCACATGCGCACTATGGTTGCGACGGCCACAGTTTCCCGCGCATGCACAAATTGATAACCAGCACTCGCGGATTCACGAGTGCTTCTTGCATTTTTACTGTTTTGTAATTCAGCGTTGTGTGCACCAGCGATCACACCTATTGGTCAGTCCACACAAACCTCTCACATTGGCCGTTTTGTAAGTAATGAACAATTTGCCGTGCTTCCTACTGTGTCCCTCCACGCATGCGCGTCTTGCGTAAACAAGCTCGCAAAGAGGGAACAAACGCCAACTTGTGGCCTGGCATGGAAACTACATCGTTTCATGTGTCATCATGTAAACGCAGATTGTTTCTGAAAAGCTATCGTGTAAAAGGAAGGCTGAAACGCATCAAAACCACACAGTTTCCAGTGGAAACAGCATCGTGTAAACGGGGCCTAACTGTGTTTTTGGTCTTGTATGGCTGCAAAGCCAGTTTCCCTTTAGGCTGAAAGTGAAGTTGCAAGCAACACAAGTGATTGTTTAACTATTTTTTAGATCATCAAAGTTAAAGAAATGCAAGGTCTGACCCAGGTGCAGGTGACAATGCCCAATGGGACCTTGTTTTAACTTTGTGTTTAAACTTTTCAGTTTGTATGTTTAATTCATAAACATTTAGAATGCAAGCAATACTTGTCAAATTGATTATCAATCAAGTAAAGGAAAAGAAATTGGAAAGTTACCGCTGTGGTTCAGAGGCACATACACACTTGAAGATGTGTCATTTAAATATGAGATGTATTGGAAAATGATCAATGAAGATAAAATGCTATGGCTTAGTCTACAGTTGTCATGATCCTGGGCCAGTGGCCCTAGGCGCCTTGTTTGAGTTATGTTTTTCAGTTGTGAGTTAGGATTTTAGGTTACCATGATTTTCCTGTTTTAGTGCATCTGTTGTCATGCCTTAGTCTTTTGTATCTTGTTGTGTGTTTTGTTGTATTCTTCACGTTGTGTTTCTGATAGTTCAGTTTCTCAGTTATTGTTTGGCAGTGGTGGACAAAGTACTCAACTCTCATACTTAAGTAAAAGTACTGATACTCATGGTCAAATCTTACTCAACTACAAGTAAAAGTTGCTCAGTCAAAGGTTTACTCAAGTTAAAGTACTGAAGTACTGAAAATACTCAAGTATTCAAAAGTACATGCATTTAAAAATACTCCAAAAAATATCCAAAAGTACAAATCATATTTTCTAATATCAGTACATTGGGGTATTGTTTTCAGTGCATTTACAAGACCTTGTAACTTGCTGAAACCACCTGATGGTGTATTGACATGTAGAATCACTGCAACAAAAAGTCTGCACCATCTGTAAAACTTTAGCATGAAAATGCAATAAAAAAAAAGAAAGAAAGAACACTCTTGTCATTTTTTTTATTTAGCCCCCCCCCAAAAAAAACAAATGAAACAAAAAACAAAACAGGAGACTTTTCTCCCCACAAACAGTAACACTGGTAACTAAGAACTACCATAGAAGCATACAAAACAGTGAAAGCTCTACACAGATTAATCTAGATTAATACCCGAATCAACAACTTTTTCAGCAAGACAAACTCAATAAAATAAATCCAATTAAAGGACAACAATATTTTATTTCTCACTAAAACAACATCTAATCAGTTTTTATAAGATTTTATAAGTAGTTCATTTCTGTAGATATCAGCCTGGTCAAACTATTCAAATTTGAAGAAGTCCTTATTCAACTTCAGTAGAAGCTGGTTTTCAAAGTTGTGCGAATCTATTCTTCACCTTCTTGGGCTGAAGATCAATCCAGCTACACTGAAAAGCCTTTCACAGGCAGCAGAGGCTGGTAGGGCAGTGTTTAACTTGAGTGACAGGCTGGATACAGCTGGGTAAGATGTTAAAATGGTCATACCTTCAGCTGTACATGCCAGGTATGCGTCAAGCTGTTTGGTTGTTTCCTGGGTGTGTACATGTCTCAAGCTGGAGAAAAAGTCCTCTTCATCAGAAGCGCTTGACGAGTCAGTTTGCCACAGAGGAGGCTTGCCATGTTCAGGAAGATGCTCCTTGGTGTAACTGAGACCTAAATCAAACAAGTAGTCTATCATCAGGCTATACATTATACCATTTTTTTCAAAAATCATTGCATTGTCTGCCTGTTAGTTTATAAAAGTCTTAACTTTTAAAAGGAAAGAACCAGCCAGATTCCTCAAGTCTTCTGAGTCTAAATAAGATTTTTGATTGATTTAACAAAAAATAAAATAAATTAAAAAAGTCAAAATAGGAACATGACTGAAAAATATTTAATGCTAGATGTTTTCTTACCTAATTTGAGGACCCCTTCATCAGCAGTCCAGGATTTCTTGAATTTTGGGTGTAGAATGGCTGCAGCAACCAGCTCTGGGTCAGACATCATTTCCCCAAATCGTTTCTTCAAACCTTCTTGCAGGGCATCAATCAGTGGCTTACAGAATTTCAGCAACGCTCTGGTTTTGTCAAGCTTGGAGATGAGGAGCAGCCATCCCATCTGAATATTGGATTCTCCCTGAAGTATGTTTATTGCCTTTGCAACTGGACCCATGGTGTTGGCATATTCACCCAAAAAGGCGATGTCAGCTGGACTGTACCTAATGCACACAAAAACAAATATGTTTAAGTGAATGTAATACATACTGTAAATTGCTTTGGATAAAAGATGCTATAGAAGAAATTTTACCATTTAAAAAAAGGAACCATTACTTTTCTGCAAGGCTTCTGACAAATTCCAAGATTTACTTGGAATAATTTCTATAGGTTCAGCATAGGGTAATCATCAAGTATTAGGTAATAGTGTGGGTACTGAAACACCCAAACAAATATTCACTACGTACATTGGAACATCAAGGGCAGCACAGACAGCTCTCACAGCTCCCTCTCCTTGTGCTTTGAGGATTCTCAGGATCCGCTCTACAGCCAAGTAAAAGGAGTTCCACCTTGTTGCATTAGGTTGTATCAGCTGAAGTTTGCAGTGTTCTTCAGCGACCCCTGCAGCAGTAGTAGACCTTGCAGTCTTGTTCCAGAGAGCCTGACATTTGGAGAAGGCAGACCTCGACAATTTCTTGTAGGCCTCTACCTTGTTTGCATTATTTGCATCCACCGTAGAAACCAGATTCAACAAATGACAAGCACACGGATGATGCTTTGGAAGTTGGTATTGGAGACCATCATCTTCAGTCATAATGCTGCCAATGTCAATGAATTCCACCTCCTCATCCTGATCATCATGTGTTGGATCTTCATCAGTTACCTCCTCAGCATTAACATTGTTGTTTTCATCTTCTCCAAACACTCTGAATGCTTTAATGAAGTTTGAACCATTATCAGTTGTAGTTCTGATGATCTTCTCACGGATTTCATATTCTGAGTGTATGTCATTCATCGCACTTGCCAAGACATCAAATGTGAGAGTGCCCTTTAACTGCCTGCATGCAAGACCAACAGAATGCCTCTCACAGCTGCTTGGATCCAGCCAATGCGCAGTAACGCCAATGAAACTCCTCCTCTTTGCAGTCCAGCAATCAGTTGTTGTAGCTATGTATGGCACCTTCCTCATTGCTTCCTTCACCTGCTCCTTCATCGCTAATGTGGCTTTATCAAGCTTGTGCCGCACAGAAGTTCGAGATATGATGGAGCAGTTTGGCTGCAGATCTTGGACAAGGCTCTGAAATGCTGGCTGCTCAACAAGAGAGAATGGCTGGAGACCATGAACTATAAAGTTGAGTACTGCCTTGTCAACACTCTTCTGAGAGACTTGCTTTGTTTCTTCTAGCTTCATCTGTTTGAGATTCGTGGAAGACGTCTCACCCTCAGATTTTCTCTTGCAGGCTGCTGTAATCAGTTCACTATATTTCTCCAGCTGCCTTTATGCTTCCTCTATAAAATATAGAACTTCAGTTAAAAATAGCTAACTCAAATTGGCGTCAAAAGGATAACACACATTGATAGTGAAAACTCAGTCAATATACTCACCGCTGTGCAGATGTGTGGATGAAGAGCTTCAGTTCACGAAACACTGCAGTCTCAGCAGAAAACAACCTTGCAGCCAAAGCCAGTTTTCTGCTGAGACTCCAGGAGTGTTTTGTGACTTAAAGATATTCACCTATCCACACATCAGCAAAGGGTGAGTAGATATTAATTTTTCACAATACAGTATAGTGAACTATACTTCTATGAGGTTTACAGTATTTCTATATGTACACATTTCTTTCAGGAATTTTCTTTCCACTTCATTGTTCCTAATCACCAAATATAGAACATTAGTAGTGGGGTATAAGATTAGCATCATGTATATTTCTTTAATCGCCAAAGAAACATCTAATGCAGGGCTCTTCAACTCCAGGCCTCGAGAAATCAGATGGCTAAATTACCTCCTCAGTATGCAGTCAAGTTCTCCAGAGTCCTGCTAATGACTTCTATATTTGACTCAGGTGTGTTGAAGCAGAGACATATCTAAAACCTGCAGGATACCGGCTCTCGAGGCCTGGAGTTACCCACCCCTGCATTGAGTAGTCTCCTTCTCATTTGCCAGCGCAGGTGTTCTGACGATCTGTGCTACCTCATCAGATTTTCCTACCGTAGCGTATCTAGATAGCTATGTCTAACTCTTGGTGCTACCTTTCGAAAACTGCTTCCGACATGTTTACATACAGAACACCGGCCGCTCAGTTACCAGTGCCAGCCTCTTAATCAGATCAGTAGCTGGCTTCAGAATGGATATAGCCTTCTGCGACAAGAAAGTAGCCACCACTGGGTGTGCAATATTTGTAATTTTGGCGCTGAAACCGCGCCATAGTTTCCCTCTCACTTGTCGCCAAGCTTACCACATTAATGGTCGGCTTTATTTCAATCATCGGTCATGGCATTAAACTGCAACCACTTAAATCTCAGTCAACGTCATTTGAAGTTTTTATCTAAATTGAAAAAAAAAAGTTTGCTTACATACCTCAATGTGCTTTCTCAGGTTGGATGGCGAGTTCTTAAATGCAGAAATGTAGTTTGTTCGCGGTAAACACAGAAGACATTTAAACTGATAAGAAGAATTTTTTAGTGCTGAAATCTCAAACATTAAGCTGAGATATGGCCATGGATGCAGCGGGTTCTCCGCTTGACTTTCTCCAACCGTCTCCATTGCTGATTTCTGTTTGAATGAAAGCGGGAGCTCAGCTCAAGTCAACGATGGCGTAATTCCAAATCCCAGGTGGGAGCGGAGACTGTGATTGGTTTCCCTTCTTGTGAAGATCATAGCGTGTGGCCAATTGCATTTCAGTAAAGAAAAATAGCAACAGCGGACTACAAAGCTATGCTGAGCCAAACGGAACGAGTAACGACAATCTTTTTTAGAAATGTAGTGGAGTCGAAAGTACAATATTTGTCTTTGAAATGTAGTGGAGTGGAAGTCATAAGTTCACCAAAAAACAAATACTCAAGTAAAGTAATAATACTCAAAAAATGTACTTAAGTACAGTACTCAAGTAAATTTACTCCGCTACTGTCCACCGCTGTTGTTTGGTGATCTATTTAGTTATTTACGTATTCAGGTGTTTCCATGTATCTTGTCTCTTTTGTTCCCATATTTTGGCCCTTCTGTGTTTAGTTTTCCTTCCCATTGTTTCCTTGTGTAATGTTTGATTCCCTCTGTCAGGTTTTCTGTGTTAAGTCTGAATGTATTTGGTTAGGTCGCTTCCTGTTTTACTTTGACGACCTTGTGTTCATTGTGCCTCGTGTTCAGGTTTACTTCCCCTGTCTCGTCAGTGTATTTCGTTCACCTGTGTTCTCACCTGTTGCCCGTTCCCTCGTTATCCTTTGTGTTTATATTGTCTGTGTTTTCACTCATGCGTTGTCGCGTCCTCGTCTCTGTATGGGCAGTGTTGTCTGCGCTGCCCTGCTGTGTGCTTCACGTTTCATGCCATGTCCATAGTTATGTTGAAGTTTAGTTTTGTGTACTGCTGGCACCCGCCCAGACCTTTTGTTAAATAAAGTTCCTAGCTAAAGTGCGCTTTGCCTCTGAGTCCTGCACTGGGGTCCTCTGCCTTGCCTGCACCAGCAGAACGTGACAACAGTACCATGAGACTGATTTCTTTGACCTGTTTTTGGCTAAACTAAAATGTCTCAAAGCACACACGTCAGAAGTATTAAGTGCAGTAGCTGAAATAATTTCATGACAGAGACTGTCCAAGTGTTGTATTTGTTGTCATTGTTTTATTTTAAGTTTAATTTTAAAATCATTAAATACTAATCTAAGGTAATTTGTAACTTTCAAATGACTTAATGGTTTAACTTTGGGGGGAAAAAATATGGTCTTCTAGTTTATAAGATCTACATAATGCACAAGGTTGTTAACCCTCAACAACCCTTTTTATTGTCCATTGATTATTAAAAAGTGAATTCCCTGATTGTTTAAATAGAAGAAATGAAAAAGTAAATGAATTTACTGATATATAGTTAATTGCACTATTAATTATTAAATCACAAAATGCTTTATTTCAGTGTTGTGTAACTCTCCTGGTCCTCTAATTCATGTGCTTGTAAACCAGATCATTTAGTGCCCCCTCCTGGCAGATTTGCATAATGCAGAGTGACTGCTTGATTGAGACTGCTGCAGAGAATCTTTGTAGAACCTGTGATGTTGCCTACACCAGCGGCCAATGCCGTTGCCAGCATTTATGGCTCATATCTTGTGGTTGTGCCCTGTGTGCGTTGCCAGCCACAATGGAAACAAAACGATGGAACTGGAACAAACCTTCCTCCACCTTAGATCCTTCCTCCCAGCAGCTGTAAGACTTTATAACCATCACTGCTCCCTACAAAAACCACAATAACCTACACAATGTAGGATAATATATAATATATTGTAAATAATCTGGCCTGTTAAGGTTCAACACACAGGCACATCATGTACATTGTATATAGTGTTATTATTATTATTAGTAGTAGTAGTATTGTTATTATTATTAGTAGTATTAAGGTTAATCTTGTTTGTTGATTTTATATATATTCTTTTCTAATAGTGTAAATTATTATATTTATATTTATAATAACTGCGGCTGCTGTTACACCCAAATTTCCCCTCTGTGGGACAATAAAGGCTTTCTTCTTCTTCTTCTTCTTCTTCTTCAAACACAAAATCACTACTAGTAGATTATTTTGAATGATGCAGCAATCAGATTCTTTGCTTTTCTTTAATAGATGTTCAGCCTACAGTTAAATGTGTCAAAGGCAATTAAATTCCATATAAAGGCCCTTTCACACCGGAGGCGTAAATTTCGTGCGAAAGTTTCGTGCGTTAAAAATATTTTTCGGACTCTCCTGTTCTTATTGCAGCCGTTCACACCAACCGCGTCATTTCACAGGACGAATTTGCGGCATTTATTTTTTCGGATCAAGTTCGATTTTTCTGACTTTCACAAGCGAACAAACAGGATGCTGCATTTAGCAGCATGCGAGGTCATAACTCAAAATGCGCACCGATGTACTGAATATACAGTGATGTGGGAACAATAAAATCATAATATTTGACCTCAGACACACAGCTACACGCTGCTCCGGGTCAGTCGGCTCGCTCAAATTATCCTCTGCCTCCTGACATGTGATCCCAACTCTGCCAACAAGAGCTCAAACTGTCCCACTGACATCCTGAAATATGCGCGAAAGCATCCGTGATGCAGCTTCAGCTCCGGGATCAAACCATGAAACTCTCCCTGCTGCTGCTTTCTTATGAGTTGGATGAACCCATAAACTCTCTTTCTTCCTTCTCTTGTTTAGAAACATCAGGGCCTCATTACATCATCGCTTGATGTCGACTGCATTTTTTTTTCCACCGTGCGTTATATAGGGAGGATTTAGTCGCAAAAACAAAGACCAAATCCTGCTCTGAAGTTTGGTTCAAAACACCCACGTCATGTGACCACAACTAACTGAGATGTTGGTCCAATTCACCTCTGTTTTAGCGGGTGGCTTACCTGCTGCTTTTGAGTTTGACTGGCAGTGTGTAAAACAAACCCCCACAAAGTCATCAGCAGCAGAGGCAGTTGGGCCAGGGAACAGGTCCTGACTGTTCAGAGTACCCACCCGTCTTGAAGTTGCTGGGTGGGATGCGCAAGGGTGCTCCATCCGATGACCCCATCGTCCAGCTGGGAGACTTCAATGCTCACGTGGGCAATGACAGTGAGACCTGGAGGGGTGTGATCGGGAGGAACAGCCTGCCTGATCTGAACCCGCATGGTGTTTTGTTATTGGACTTCTGTGCATAATGAACACCATGTTCGAACATAAGGATGTCCATAGGTGCACATGGCACCAGGACACCCTAGGTTGCAGGTCAATGATCAATTTTGTAATTGTATCACCAGATAGGCGGCTGTATGTTCTGGACACTCGGGTGAAGAGAGAAGCTGAGCTGTCAACTGATCACCACCTGGTGGTGATTTGGATCAGGTGGTGGGGGAGGATGCTGGACAGACCCAGCACACCTGAACATATCGTGAGGGTGGGTGCACTGGAACGCCTGGCAGAAGCCCCAGCCCATGAGATTTTCAACTCCCACCTCCAGCAGAACGTCAACAGCATTCCGAGGGAGGTTGAGGACATTGAGTCCGAGAGGACCATGTTCTGCACGTTCATTGTTGAGGCTGCTGCTCAGAGCTTTGTCTGCAAGGTGGTTGGTGCATGTCATGATTGTAATCCCTGAACCAGATGGTGGTCACTGGAGGTGAAGGGAGCCATTAATCTGAAGGAGTCCTATCTGGCTTGGTTAGCCTGTTGGACTCTGGAGGCAACTGGCAGGTACCGGCAGGCCAAGTGGAACACGGCTCGGGCAGTGGCTGAAGCAAAATCTCGGGTGTAGGCAAAGTACTGACAGGGACTAGTAAGAGAGATCATATTTCTCCCATATTGGCTTCTTTTCATTGGCTCCCTGTTAAATCCAGAACTGAATTTAAAATCCTTCTCCTCACATACAAGGTCTTTAATAATCTTCACTTGAAGACTTCATAGTACCGTATCACCCCAACAGAGCACTTCGCTCTCAGACTGCTGGCTTACTTGTGGTTCCTCGGATACTTAAGAGTAGAATGGGAGGCAGAGCCTTCAGCTCTCAGGACCCTCTTCTGTGGAACCAGCTCCCAGTTTGGATTTCGGAAACAGACACCCTATTTTTAAGATCAGTTAGGGCTGGATTAGGTGACCCTGAACCTGAATATAGTGGCAGTGGCGCAGTGGGTAGGTGCTTGCCTTGCAGCCGGAAGGTTGCAGGTTCGAGCCCCTGTCCCTGTGCTGCGTTGTGTCCTTGGGCAAGACACATAAACCATATTGCCTCACAGTAGCGCCGGTCTCTGGCCTTGTGCGCACAATGAGTTGAATCTAATCTAAGAAATGTGTGAATGTTGTCATGTGAGAAACCTCAAAACTCAGAAATCATTACCCTTTCCAAGATTTCCTCCTTCAGCTGCTCTAAATCCACAACAGCATCAGTTTTCTTCAGCTCCACCTTCAGCATCTTCCTCACCTTCATAACTGTTTTCAAGTATAAGAGCCAAAAGAATAAATTCCATTTGAATTGTAAATTAATTGTAAAAGTTAAATATAACAATTAACTTTTATAAGTGACCATTAAATTCTTCTTTAAAACTGAGAACATGCAAATCAGAACTCACCAGTGTTACAGACAAAGGGCCGCAGGTATTTACACTCAGAGTTGACCCACTTGCCATTCAAAGCCCCACAAGAGGCTGTGACTAGAGTAGATGGTTTATCTACTGAATGAATGAATATGCACTCCCATCCAACCACCTCCATGAATTTCAGTAGAGACCGATCCATGTGTTAGAAGTCACCATCATCTTCAGCTGTTCATTCTCAGATTGGTTCCTCACAGTGGCCAGGTCAGTGTAGTTCTCCCTGCAGTAGCTTTGAGCATTGTTCCAGGACTTAGCCACGTTCACAGAGATGAAGCTTGATGTGTCTGTAAAGATTCAAACAGAGTTTGACTCAAAATTAATTACAAATATCTGAACAATGTTACTTTTAGCTACTTATTTTGTCAAGGTGCTTTAAACCTGCACTTAGTTCATCATTTTGTCATTAATTTATATATATATTAGGGCCGGGACGTTAACGCGTTAATTTTGATTAATTAATTTCGGGGAAATTAACGAATTAAAATTTTTAATGCATTTTAACGCACTTTGCACCGTGGAACGTTCTCAGTGCACGAGTTCCCGGCATACAGATTATATCGACGCACAATGTCCAAATTCAGGGGCCGCATCCTGCGAAGGACACGGCGCACGTCCTTCAGAGCCCACGAAGACCGCAAAGGGAGGACGTGAGCGGCTCACCTTCATATCAGAGTCACCTGCCGTCACCTCTGCGTAGCTCATGTCGCCTAGCAACCGTGAGTGTGAAGCACAGCTGTGTAAAAGCAGCTGGTTAAACGGAGAACGAACTTTTGCTCCTTTTTGTGGTTTAATTTTAAGTGTGTGTCATGCTGTTAAAACAAGCATGACACATTTCAGCATCAAGGAATACAGCTGAGAGAATGATTAATTTTCAACTATATTAAGTGAGACATTAATGTTGAATAAAACTATCCAGTTATGATGCTTAACTTTAATTTCAGGAGTTTATCACAGGAGCACTTCCACCCTTCGTTGGTCTGTGTAGCAGACTGGTGGGAAAATAAACTAAATTTTGAAGTTTAAGCTTATGTATATTCATTCATTCATCAACCAAACTTAAATTAATATTTATCATGTCAAATACTGAAATGCGATTAAAATGCGATTAATTTCGATTAATTAATTACAAAGCTTGTAATTAATTCGATTAATTTTTTTAATCGAGTCCCACCCCTAATATATATATATATATATATATATATATATATATATATATATATATATATATATATATATATATATATATTTATTAATGACAAGAGATAAATTATATATGTTCACTATGTGCTTTATTGGCTTAATTGATAGTGATTATAGTGATTCATTACTTCTGTTGTAGCAGAAGAATGGGAAAGTGTTTTCACCCCCCCGATCTGTCCAATTCCATTTGCAAGCATTGCCACACAAGCTTTATATACTCCTGGACCTTCATTGGGTTCACCATTGTCCCACTGTCTGAATGCAGCTTCTCCTTCACCATAGTCATCCTGGTCTTCCAGAGACCACCTCCATGCTTCAGTGTCAGTCTGCAGCCCGATCCAGACTGAGCTAATTGAGTTCATCGTTACAAGTTCAGTGAATCTGGCCAAGTCTTGCTCATTATCGACAGTGGCCAGGTCACTGTGATTCTTCCTGCAGTAAGCTTGAGCTTGAGTCCAGTTCATCTGAGTTTTAACAAGATGGTCGGTGTGAGGAAAACAGGCAGGTATGAAACACAGTCCTGTGGTAATGACAAAGGTAGTTTACTCACAGTTTAAGAATGAATATGACATCATGGATCCACTCATTATTGTGTTCAATTTGGCAAAAGCAGATTGACACATTGTTAACTTAAGACACTCAATTCAATTTAGCTTAATTTTGAAAAAAAAAAGAATTTCCTCCTCTGTTATGAAATCACATAAAAATAAATGTGAAAGATTTGTAGAAAGAAATGATTTACACTGACCTGATAGGACGATCACCATAACTGCAGTCATGATGTTGGAAAGCTCACTTATACCTTGAAGTGATGAAAGTCAGTATATCAGTGTTATTTTCTGTGGTGGGAGACAAAATATAGCATAAGTTGCAAAGTACAGTCCCAGTATAAAAATGACTGATACAAGTGAAAGTGTTGCATTTAAAATAATAACAAGTACCACTCTTCTTCTATTCCAAGTAACAAAAAATGACTGATTCTCATCAACAACAAGAGCATTAAGATTTTGATTAACTGCATTACATTTAATACACAAAAACATTGTGTGGTTCTTTTTTTAAATAAATACATTCTTTGTGCTTACCTGAAATAAATATCAGTTAGCAGTGAAAACCAAGCAGCTGAAACTAACACTGTAAGCCTCTTTCCATCTGTGTAAAGGTTGTGTAGTCTCAGTGCAGTCCTTGGAAACAAATGCTTGATCTGGAATTGTGTGTTCTACTAATTGGTGTGTAACATGTGTCCTTAAAGATGACCTGTGACAGCATGGGGGATGAGTCAACCAAATTTAGTTCATTTCCCCAGCAAATAAACAAATGTAAATAACTAAATCCCTGTTCTATCCAGTTTTGTAGGAATGACTCTTCTGGGACTGCACTCGTCTTCAAACACAACCTTCATGCTGATCTCAGTTACACACCTGTGAGATTTTGTTGATGGTGGTGTCTTTAGTCTCCCTCTCATTTTCTGCTGGGTTGTCTGTATGGTAAAAAAGTTTGATGTAGCATTTTAAAATGAAGAAATGTTCTGTATTTTTTATTCGTGCAAACCCTCACTTTGAAATCTATTTAGGCACACAGACCTGCATATTTACATGCAAATTATTTTCTTCTTCTCTTTAATCAACTAAATCAAAGTCACTGCTCCCATCTAGATAAATTCTTACACAATGAAATTAAATATAAAATGTGGCAAAGAGGAACAGGATTTACCAAAAGAAGAACACACAAGTACATCATGAATCTGAGGTGCACTTTTCTCAGGACTTTTCTGAAAAATAAAACAAAAGGATCAATACTCATTTTATTTTGGGTGCTTGTTTCTATTAAAAGCCACTTTTTTTTCTTTTTTTTACCAAATCATAAATAATAATAGTTTTAAAAAAGGTTGTTGACAAGAATTTTGCCTCAGTGTATTGATTCGTGATGAATCAGAAACTGATATTTGCTTCACAATAAAGGCTAACCATACCAGTAGCAGTGGTAGTAGCAGGTGTGTTAAAGTGCTGGACAATTAAGTGTTTCTATTGTTGAGATGAAATGACCAAATATTTCCCACAATCATGAACATGCTGGACTCCAACAACAAAACTGCACTGAGAGTAAAATGCATGCTGAATTCAGGTGAGTTGGTGATTTATAAAGGGGTACCCCATTAACAAAATGGAGATGCACATTCTTGTGTATATAGACTGCACTGCCAAAAGTATATTCCCATCCAAATCACTGAATTCAGATGTTCCAGCTTCCACTTCCATGGCCACATGTATATAAAACCAAGCACCTGGGCATGCAGACTGCTTCTATAAACATTTGTGAAGGAATGGGTCGCTCTCAGGAGCTCAGTGAATTCCAGCGTGGTACTGTGATAGGATGATACCTGTGCAACAAGTCCAGCTGTGAAATCTCCTCACTACTAAATATTCCACAGTCAACTGTTAGTGGTATTATAACAACAGGAGTTGGGCTCAGTCCCTCAGTTTCAGTGAAAGGAACTCTTAATGCTTCAGCATACCAAGATATTTTGGACAATTTCATGTTCCTAACCTTGTTTGGGGATGGCTGCTTCCTGTTCCAACATAACTGCGCACCAGTGCACGAAGCGAGGAACATAAAGGATGGATGAGCGAGTTTGGTGGAAGAACCTGACTGGCCTGCACAGCCTTGACCTCAACCTGTTAGAACACCTTTGGGATGAATTAGAGCAGAGACTGTGATCAAGCGTCTGACCTCACAAATCCACTTCTGGAAGAATAGTCAAAAAGTCCCATAAACACACTCCTAAATTGTTGACAAAAACCAGCTGAGCTGTTAATGGTCACGAACTATGAAAAAGTCATTGGCCCACTGAGATCTGTACTGTATTTAAAATAAAGTAAGAGCAAAATGTGATCTCTGTTTATATGAAAATGAAAGGCTACAATTTGAAAGAGAGAATTGGCGAAAAGAGTAGAATTGTTGATGCATGAATTCCAAAATATTAACTTTTATTAAACTGATCTGATGTTTTTGATCTGGACAATAATAATTTTTTTAATACTTAATACTTTATGTATACTTTACTTTCTGTATTCTTTATCTTTTTCTTTATTTCTCTTTATTCTTTATCTCTTGGGCTTTTAAAGGGTTTTATTTGCTTTTATGGATTTCTGAAGTGAAGATTCTTATGAAAGAACCATATAACCATAAGCTATTACTCTCGTCAACTTCTACCAGGAGTGCTCTGTCTTTACGCGCTAGACCAACCTCTCTATACCGGGAGCACATTGGTAAAAAACAAATGGCCAGATCACTTCAGAAAAACCAAAGGCCCTCTAAACCTAAAAACCCCATGAATAGGTATTTTCAGTGGGTTGGCCAGTATCCCACCCGGACTCATCACCTGCTATTCGTTTTGCCTATTTTTCTTTACTCTGTTATAAACTCTTTTATTCTTTTAAACTCTTTTTTCTCTTAAACTCTTTTTTCTTTTTCAAACTTTTACACCTGTGTGAAATGGCTCGAATTACACCTTCCTCCTGTCATACCACCAGTGACCATAATTTGATACAATTCAATATGCAGATATTTAGAAAAGGTCTCTGCCAACCTTTAGGTGGAGATCTCCTGGTCACTGATAGAGTCTGGAAGTCAGTACTGTCACGAGGAACCTCGAAGCGGCGATTATCGGTGGCCAAATTCACTCCTTATTCCCAAGAAACTCAAGAAACAAATAAAAACATCTGAAAATCAAAAACATTCCTGTTTGATCACGTCGGGCATCACAAATTGATGGAATTAAAATAATAGCAAGAGTGTGTGCTGTTTAAGCCTTTAGGTTTCTGCGTGTTCATTTCTCGAACAGGAATGACATAAGACAATCAGAATAAGGAGTCCAATTATTAAATTTAATAAAGCCATTTCAAACAGTTTACAGATTCATCTGGTTCACAATTGTTGAAACTGCTTAACACAGTCAGTCGGGGCAGCTTCACACAAGTCTGACACCGCTCTCTATCTTAGTCCACTTTTTATACACAGCGTTCAACAACTCTGTTACACAGTTATTGAAATATGTAGGATGTTGCCTTGTACGGTGGGGACATGTAGCAGCTCATCAGTTCCTCCTTCTGTGCCCTTCACTGTCGCCTGTTAACGGCCTCATCTGGATCCTCTACACACAAAACATCTGACCAAAACACACATTCTTTCCCGGTAACTCATCAGCATGTGATTTTGCTGTTTCTCTGCTCTGCTGTCTCATTTCAGTCTCCTGTGCAGTGTTATTTCAACACCTTCACCTTGTTGTGAAGATTAATGCTGTGATTATGCTACTTGATGCTACAGTTCTATTTAAATTGTTGTATTTATGGTCTGTCTACTGTGCAGCTTCTTCACACTCCTTCCTTCAGTCCCCCTTTTGACCTCTGACATCTCTGAGGTCAACTTCAGCGGCCTGATCTGAGGTGCTCAGCCAGGACTGCATCGTTGTTAAGAGCCAGGAGAGGCCCATTTGTGAAAAGTAGTCTGATATATTGTGGTTGTCAGTCTTTGTCAGCAAGTTTTAAACAGGGTTTAATGATGTCATATTTATGTATTTCCCTCCTTTCTGTTATTTTTTTCATGGCATTAAAACAAAAATAAAACAAGCATTAGTGGATTTAAGCATGAGATATAAGATCACCATTACACACATAAATCAGAACAAACCTATTTATTTCACCTCCCCATAAGCTGGTGACTGAGGATTATTGATACCAATAATTGATCGTGTCTTCTGTGTGATGCTCTTGTGAAGTGTATTAGCTTTAAAATCAGTTCGTCCAATCTAGATTCTTCATAGAAATTGGCCCACAGGGCAAACACTGACTCTGATTCAGTTATTATCTCAACTTTGGCCTGAAGTTCATTAAATATATGTTGACTGCATCTATCCTAGGGTCCAATCAAAGTCCAACTCTAAGAAGCTCTTACTCCAAACATACAGAGAAATGATCAACTGGACCAATGCACAGGTAGCAGTTAAATATGCAGCCTTCAGCCTGCAACACATCAGATCTGACAGTGCTTATATTCACTGAACCCATAGATGTTCAAACCACAGTAGTCAGCGATTTATCCCTGCAGATGTATTCCTGCACCTCTTGGACAAACACTGTCCATATATGGCCGTCATCCTGGTCAGTTTCCTGTGAAAGGCACATAATGTCTCAGGTGTGGTCTCAGGCACCTGTGGAAAAAGTCCAGTGAGATAAAGTTCCAATTCTTCCCCATCAATTAAACAAACTGAGTCATGAACTGCAGGCCTTATGGGTCAATAATTACATTTACACAAACAGCCAGGACTATAGTTTCACAGGACACCAAGGTGCCCACAATATATATTTTAGAGATCTATTTATTCAATGGCTTTTCATTGTAAATCTCTTGTTTGTTTCTCATGCTGAGAAATGATCTTACAGTTTTAATATCCCACTAGTTTTACTAAGTTAGGATCAATCCACCTAAAGTGAATCTGTTTCATGCACCCAGAGTTGGTTGTCAAATGCCTTTAAAGCAGGACACTAATGAGAGACATTAAGTCTGTGAGTGTGAGCTGCTTCTTCAATGCAAGTGTGTGTTTTTTTCTCTGTCTACAAGGTCAGTGTCAGCTGGCTCATCTTTCATCCAACTGTAAAGTTCATTTTTGCATTTTGGTCTCAAACTCATCAGGAAATATAAAATACAAATTAATGTCCTCAATTAAATGTTGACACACTTTCTATGTAAGTTAGAATGGAACAAAACGCACACAAGAAAACCAAAACCAAAACATGGGATAAAGCTCAAAATCTCTAAAATAATCATTTTAAAGTTCTCCAATTTTAAATAGCTCGTGGTTAACCTGTAAATATCTGTAAAATTACTCTTCAAATCTGACTCCATTGCATGTGAAGATCTGGGCCAATAAAATCTCTTAAAAAATCAACAATTAAAATCTTTTCACAGGATTATACTGGACTCAAATGATCTTTATTCTGTGAGGGTCTGTACCCAAAAAGCATAACTGTAGCCCACAAAATATGGCTTTAAAAAAACTTCACATTGCTAAATTATGGAGGGAAAAAAAGCAAAACCTTGACCTAAAAACATCAGCAGTTTTTACCACTTTGCCAGTGAAATAAGAGATTTTTGTTTCTGATCTCTCCCTGTGTAGTTCTGGTTTTAAATCTAAACCCCTGTAGTGGGTTTCACCACAAAACAAACAAAAATAAAAATAAAAATGTTATGGACAAACTATTTAATCAAAATGTAGATACTTTTAGGGTCAGAGGTCATACTCATAACACCACTTTGTTGACCTTACATGCAGCTCACTGCAGACTTGTTATCTTTGGGCATCAAACTGAAATCAGGGCGTGTCCCCCTGAGGCCACATGGGAATTTATAACAGACAAAAAAACAACAGTTAGTGTTGGAGGAAGCATGAAACAAATTATACTCCTGAAACCACAAAATTCTGGCCCCTGTAGCGGAACCCTCGTTATGGTAAACTACAATTATACATGATAGACAAATATGAAAGTGATTACGAGTTCAGACAACAAAAATAGTATAACTGGAATAGAAACATTGCCATCGTTCTCTTCTTTCCGTGCAGTTCCTTGACCCCTGTGACCTCTAATGTGTTCCTTCTTCACTGGAACCCCTGTGAACTGGATGGCCTGTGCCTACCATCCCCCAATCAGAAAACACACATATTGTTGACATTTCCCTGGGCCCAGGCTTTACACCGAGGTCACGGGTTCAGGTACTCACCAGTTTCACCGTTTTGCCTTTGCCAGATGTTTTGGTCTTCTTCTGGTGACAGCAGTCTTGTTCTCCCATCTTTAGGTCTGTGAGTCTGTCTGCGGGAGCTTGATATGACCTTGAGCGCCCTGAACTGCTCCAGAGTTTCTTGATGTTCAGACTCTGTTGAAATGAGACTGAAAACATTTTGTTAGTGACATCATCACCTCTTAACTTAGTTTTTACTTTGAAACTTTTCAGTATAACTTGGCTTCTTTTAGAAACTTCTTCTTCAAATTTAACAACACTCTTCTGGAAAAATTGGGATTTTCAAGGCATTAGTCCATTCTACTTGCTTTGTTTTAGAAAAACTCAATAAACAACACGTACTCCTGACTGTCCCTTTTTTTGTATTTCTATGTTATTTTTTTGTCCTTTGTCCACCTTTGATTGGCTCATCTAATCCTTTGTATCAGAAGCAAAAACCTCCTCTGCGCACTTTTAACCCTCACATCCTCTCATCAACCAAAAATATCTGCCCAAAAAAGAAAAGGAAAGAAGAAAGGTAAAAAAAAAAGTTGTTAACTCTGTCCCACACACACAAAGATCAGATAGAAACACACACACACGTGCTAAAACTGAGCAACCATTCCTTCTCTCTGTCAAAACACACAAACGGCCGTGCTCAAAGGCTCACTCACTTCACACACACACCACATGAACCACACATACTCATACCTCACACACCGCATGGTAAAGAACAGCTGATATGACCTTCTCACTGTACTCAAACTCAACTGCTGAGCAAAGAAAATGCACCATCCATTGTTCGAAGCGTTCTATCAAGAAATGTTCTGTTATCACTGATTAGAACAGTCGACAACTGTGTGTCCTAGAACATGAATCAAGGTGTCAAAGGTCACAACCTTTTGACGGGCTGTGACGGAGTCTCTGCGGTCTGCAGCGTCCCTGCAATGAGCCGCTGGAACAAACTGCAGCGGATTATTTCCCACATCATCATTTCTTCTTCAGGGAACTTGAAGCTGTTTCTCACATTAGACCAAAGTGACAGGAGTTTCTATCAGAGCTGCATTTGAATTCTCATTAGCAGCATGTCATCTTTGTGAGGCACATTTCCACTAAACTCACTAAAGATGCTAAATGTTCCCTCAGGAGTGCAGACGCTGAATGAAGACATGATGCTGATCCAGCTTTAAACAAACCAGAGCGCTGAAAACATCTGAAGCTTCAGGACTTTGTTACCAGCAGGCTGTTACACACACACATCATTTGTTCCCATTTCTTTGGTTGGATCCATGAAAAATGCCAAAGATAACACAGTTTGACACACATCAAATAGTATTTGTGCAGCAACAAGGTGATCATCACAGAGATATGAGCTGCAGACTTGGAGGAGCAAAGAAGAAGAAGAGCTTTGAATGGCTGATGTTGATTCCAGATGTGTCTCTGCTAACTGTGAGCAGCACCCAGTTTATCCACTGCTGCAGGAGCTCGTTTTACTGGGACAAACTGGATGCTGCGACGTGTCGCTCGTTTCAAAACACTTCGTGTCAGCTGTGTTCATTAAAGTGACATCATGCAGTTTGTGTTTGCACCTCCAGAGGGCGACAAATCAGCACAGACAGAGAGCTCCATTCAAACTTTGCTGCCATCAGTAATAATCTCTTCAAATATGATCATCAGTGTTTGAGCAGCTATGATATCCGGGACCATCTAGCCTGTGTGACAATACTGAACATGTTTGACCCTCCTTCAAG
>CM024194.1:59476844-59533859 GCA_013435755.1 Amphilophus citrinellus | reverse complement strand
CCGCGTATAAGGCTTTGGGGGCGGGGGCTCGCGCACGGACACTCACGCACGCGCACACGCACCTCACACGCATGCGCAATGGTTTTTTCACACCTAGGTGTGAAAGCCGCCTAACTATTACTACTGCTGAAGGAGAAAGACTCAAACATGAAGAGAGAAACTCACAGCACAGTTACTGAATGATGGAGACGTTTGTTTCTGAGCTTGGTGGAGGAGAGCTCTCTGAATGTGGCTCTTCTTCATATTAGTATTGGATGCAGCAGTGAGACAGCAGAGTGAGCAATAAGACAGACGTGCAGCCACACAAAGTTTCTATTTGATTCATTCCAGCAAAGACGGAAGCTCACCTCTGCACCGTGTGTGCTCACATGATACAGGAGCTCACTGTGACATCATCACAGGTGAAACAGGAAGTGGGCCCCCCTTGTGCACAGTAGCAGGTTGTGATTTGTAGCTGTGTGACATTAAATGTGATTTGTAATGGATGCTGTTTGGTTTTTCTAGCAGAGCTCGATGACTGCAGCTGATCTGACGTCTCCTCTCTGAAAGCTGCAGCACAGCTGAAGCAAAGCAACCAATCAGAGAAGAAGCCACAGGTAACAGGAAGCTTTCACGTCTCTGAGTTCTTCCAAATGATTAGTGCAGCTCAAATATCCTGTGTTCCTAACATCCATCCAGCTGAAGTGACAAACAGGAAAACGAAGCTCATTTTATCCACAGTTTGACTTGAACTTAGTTTGTAAACCAACTACAGAGTTTAGTTAGTTCCACTTTTTTCCTTTGCTCATTTTGATTGATTTCAGTGAACCAAACTGTTTTTGACTCTTTGTTATTTGCTTGGTTTTGGTTCACTAGAATAACCTGCAGAGAGCTCAAACAGTCAGAGTGGCCTCATCTCTGTTCACTCCAATGGAGCTTTGTTTGTGAAATATCAGCTAAATCTAATCTAGAAATAATTGTGTGTGTGAGCTCAGGAGGATTGAGCCTGAAGACTCTGCAGTGAGACAGCACCCTGACCCTGAGACTCCCCCTGACAGCTTCAAGCTTCTGATTTGGAAGAAAGCCAACATGACGCTTCCCAGTGCTCTGACCTTTGGAAGGAAAAGAAAAGGTCAAAGGTGGAGCCTGAATAGGATTCATTTGCATATTTGCTGCTGTTTGAATCCATAGCTGAGATTGTTGTTTGTAAATGAAGCCAAACATTTGTCTCCTCCTGGTGTCGCTGGGATAACTGTACATGTACTCTGATCTGTGAGTGAGTGCAGCACAGCACACAGCAGCAGAGGCTGGATACAAGGAGAAGAGCACAAAGGACACACAAACACTGGGAGACATGCTGTTCATTTGATGACTTTATTAGAGATTTCCATCATGGAGTCATTGTGGGAACGAACTGCAGGGAAAAGAGCAAAGATCCAGAAATCCAATCCAGAGTTTCTCTGTGACAAACACAAACATGTTAAAGACACAAATAGACATTAATAGTCTTTAGTGACTGTTCATCCACATCAGTGTTTGTGTTGAAGACATCAGTGTTGGTCTCAGTGTGGTTAACAGCAGTCAGCAGTCCAATTAGAAAAAGCTCATTTCAAACACTTCATGCAGTTCATCTTCTCACCAGCAGAGGGCCACAAATCACCATCAATGAAGACTTCAAGGAGATGTTAGTGACATCAGAGCTGCACATCAACATCTGATCAATATGGAAGTTCATGTTTCTGTCATTGGATCAGTTCAAAAGCACAAAGCATGCAAATGTGCTCTTATTGTGAAAAGGTGCTCCTGCTGAGAGCTTCCTTCCTGTCCTGCTTCCATCACAGCTTCCAACAATGAGTCCAACAGTAAGAGCATGTGGAGAGGTTGTAAAAATGGCATTAAGAAAGAGAAATCAAAGATTTGGATTGATTTGAATGAGCTCAGACTTGTTGAAAATGCAGAGGAGCTGGTTGTGAAGTGAGCTTCAGAGAAACACAACATCCTGATATTCACTGTGAAGCTTTGAGTGGAAAAAGACAGAAAAACAACATGTGGATCCTGGAATAATGGCAGCTTCCATCTTTAAAGGACTGAAGAGGAAGAAGTTTACAAGGAATCATTGAGAACAGTTTCAAACATCAACTGATTGAATCCATGAATGTGAAAACGTGTTTGTGAGTGAAAGAGACAGACATGTACAGACTGAACTATCTGTTCAACAGTCAGAGTGTTTCTCTGACAGGAGGACGCTCTTTACACTCAGCTCAGCACACACACACTGAGGAACCAGGAGACCCGAACCTAAACCCAGGATAAAGAGGTTCAGTGAATGTGGTGTTGAAGGTGTGGAGGTGGATCAGAGTGTCAGAGGAGACTCTGTAGAAGGACAGAGTGCCAGCAGGACAGTCCACATACACTGCTACTCTGTTAGAGCCAGAGGAGGAGGAGGAGGAGGAGGAGGAGGAGGAGGAGGAGGAGGAGGAGGAGGAGATGGATGGTTGTCTGTTATTGTGCCAGACAGACTGAGGACGACCATCAGAGCAGCTCAGACTCCAGGACTGATCATTGTATCCAAACCAACAGTCTTCACTGCCTCCTTTCCTTCTGATTCTTCTGTAACTCACTGATATATAAACGTCTCCTCTGCACTTGACCTCCCAGTAACAGCGACCAGTCAGACCATTTCTACACAGCAGCTGATGATAATAATCAAACCTGTCTGGATGATCAGGATATGACTGAACCTCCTTCACATGTGTCACCTTCCTGTTGTTGTCAGACAGTTGTAGCTCTGTGTTCACTGTGTTTGTGTCGATTGTGAGTTGACAGGAATCTGATGGAGAGAACAAACACAATCCAGCTGCAGTTATTGATCCATCATCTGTTCATTGATTGACACTTTGATGATGACTCCTGACATCAGAGATGTGAATGAGTGATGTGACAGTTTGAAGATGGTTGAATGTGTGCTGCTTTGTTTTCATCGATCACATTAAAAACACACTTACACTTCCTCAGACCTGGTCTCAGCCATCGCACTCCAGCAGGCTCCGCCCTGAAAGGAGGAGGGGGGTCAGAGGTTATTTCCTGTCTTCCTCTGAGCGCCTGCGTCTCTGTTTTCTACATGTTTTTGTTCTGGCTCGGCCGCACGGCTAATTTCCCTTTAGGGCCGATGAAAGCGAAGCTGCGAGCACCACGAGGGACGACTGGATCATTGAACTGTTCTCAGATCAGCATCAAAACCCTGCAGCTGCAGGTCTGACCCGGCTACAGGCAGAGGCAGTGATGGCCAGTGGGAGCCTGTTTGAACCCTTTGGAGTTCATTCTTTGAAGCTTTCAGTCTGGATGTTGTTGATGAGAAAGAAAGCATTCAAATGCAGCACTGGGCTCATCAAACTTCTTCTCCATCATTAAGTAGAGGAAAAGAAGTGACAGAGTCACAGCTGTGCTTCAGAGGCACACACACACTTGAAGATGTCTGACCTTTGAATATGACAAGTATAGGAAAATGATCCACGGATCAAGGAGATCAGATCCTGTGGATTAGTCTGCAGCACCATCAGATTGTTTTCCTGTTTTTGTCTCAAAGTGTCCTTTATACAGTCAGAAAGGCACAAAAGTCAAGAGGATTTAACCCAACAGCTGAAATGATGTTAGAACAGAGGATGTCCACGTGTTGGGCTCTTTGTCTTTCAGCAGTGCTTCACAGGATCTTCCAGTTACACATTGTTTTCACACTGGAACAACATTTGAATCTTCATTTGAACATCAATTCAAAATGACTCATTGAAGGGAATTTGCAGCTTTTGTCTTCCAGCTGAGAACTTAGAAGATCTGCAAACTGCACAAGGTTGTTAAAAGACTTGAAGCTGGAAATGAGCTCAAAATGGAAAACTGGCTCTGAAATCTGAGACTACATCACACAGAATAATCACACCAAGAAGAACAACTTCCTCTGTGGAGCTCAGGGGCGGGGCTCAGGGGCGGAGCTCAGGGGTGGGGCTCAGGGCTGGCTCCGCCTTCTTGTCTGCAGCAGATCTGTATCTCTATCACATCTGTATCAACCTGTGGCTCGTATTCTTCTTCTTCACCAAATCCATGGACCTACTCTGAGGTCTTCCTCTTGTTTCTCCTGCCTAGCAGCTCCAATGGATCCCCTCTTCCTCCTCAGCACATCCAAACCATCTCAGCCTCTTTGGTCTCCAAACCTGACCTTTCCCTCTGATGGACTCAGTTCTCTTCCTGTCCATCCTGGTCACTCCCAGTGAAGATCTTAACCTCTTGACCTCTGCCTGCAGTCTTTCTGTCAATGTCTCCGTCTCCAAACCATCCATCTTGCTGCTCTCCTCCTGTCACAGATCCACTCTCTCCTTCACCTCTCTTGGGCGCTGCCATCCACCATGGAAGGCTGACCCCGTCTCCCTAAACTGATGTGTGTTAGCGCGTGTCCGCTCTGATGAACTTCACATGAATTTTGGATGAACAAAATGTGTCACTAAACACGTCAAAGCGGCGACTTTACAGAAAGTGAAGGAACGAAGCTTTAATGCATGAAAGAAGATTTGCTGAGAAAAATAAAAACAGAGGTCAAAGTTCAGAGCAGAGCCGTCCCTGCTACTTCTGTGCTCTTTAAGCACTGCTACAACACAACACTGACAAACTGTGTTAGACATCCTCATTCCAAAAGCATCAGAGTTTGTGTTCAGAGGCTGCATCACTGCAGGAACAGTGAATCTACAAGAACATCATCCTAAAGATGAACTTTGACCTTGATGCAGTGAAATCACTGAAACAGATGATTTTGGATCTGAAAATGTAAAAAGCATTTATCAAAAAAAGCTGAGCTCATTTTCCCCGGACACGGTGCAGAGACTTTGAGGTGCATTTGAAATGCAATAAGTCTCATCATCATCATCAACAACTTTCCTTTGAGAGCAGCTACAAGCCTTTAAATAATGTCAGTGTCAAGTTTATTTCTATAGCACATTTAAAAGCAACAGTTGACCAAAGTGCTTCACAAGTTGACTGCAAAATAAGCAAGATAGATCTATAAGGCAATAAAATAGATGGAGCAATAATGACACAACAAACAAATACAATAAATATGACTAATGACAAGCTAAAAACAAGAAACAGCACAACATGAAACCTGATGGGACTCAAACTGAACTTGAATTAAAAGCCAAGGTAAAAAGGTGAGTTTTTAGTGAGGATTTCAATGACTGTACAGACTCTGCAGTACGAATATGAAATGGCAGATTATTCCAGAGCCTGGGTGCTGCGACTGCAAAAGCCCGATCCCCTCTATGTTTAAAACCAAACCTCGGCTGCACTAAGAGCTTCTGGCTAGCTGATCTCCATCATAGGTACACTTCAACTATGAGAGGCAACATGAGAAAAAGAGCCAGGAAATCACATTGTAGGATTTTTAAAGAATTATTTGTAAATCATGGTGGAAAATAAAGAACAAATAAAGCTCCTGTAACGAAGGTCTTCATTACATGTTTAGGGTGGAATATGCACAAATGGGTTTAGCAGACAAAGGAATGCAGCCACATTAAAGGTTTAATGTTTTATTTGTGTTGTAGATCCCTGTTTGCAGTCTCCCAGCTGGTATTGGTGAAGGTCTGCCTAGGAACAAATGTTTTACTATGGCAGGTTTGGTAAATCAACAGGAACTACATCTTAACCTTTATGGAATTCATGTTTAATGGTTGGCATTTATTGATATTTTTAAAAAAGGTAAACAGTTAAATTGAGATGGCTTACCTGTGCTCTCTCCAAAAGGTGTTCCGCCCAAAAGAGTCCCCAGCTTCCTGAGAGCCTTTTAAAGGTTCCAGGTTATACCAAGGAATTGAAAAGGGGATTGAAGAAGCAATTGCCAGTTTGATTTGTATATTTTGCATGGTGGGTCTATGGGAGGAGTATTTTATGTAATAGATTTTGTGTGTTGGAATATGGCTTCAATGTTAATAAAGTTAATTGGTTAAGTTGTGTGTTTAGTTTGTTAGTGTAGTTTTTGTGTACCCCAGAGAATGGTTAGGCTCAAGTGGTGAATTAGCAGCAGTCTGTAAAAGGCTGCCAGTTAGGATCAGATGGGGGGGGGGGGGGGGGGGGGGCTGCTCACTAGTGATGAGAAAATGAAGCTTTTGTGAAGCACTTGAACAATTGTTCTGGAAATAGGTTCATTACTGGAAGCTTCAATTATAGCGCCCTCTCCTGGAAAAGTGCAATGCTTTCAATTACACACCTGCACGCACACGCTCACACACCTCAATGATCTGAAGCATCTTTGCATTGTTTGAGGCGCACACGTTATGCCCAGATATTGTGATATCAGGTTACAAATAAAGATGGATGAATGTGTGTGTTGTGTTATTGAGCAGAGTGCTGGGAAAACATGGCATTAACTGGCTGTGATTGTGTAACTACTGCTTTAGTGTTAATCTTGATACGACAGCGTCCGTCATCACGATGAAAGGACGAGCCAGCAAAGACTGTCTTTAATTCATAACTCAGCAGTAACTGTTGGTCATAACAAGCTGAAACTGTGCGAGTATGAACCTGCTGACTGCTTCACTCGTAACCAGCGAATCACCTGAACCAGTCACGTGATTCATTCCAGAAACGAAGCAGTTGCTGCTTCGGACGTCATGTGTCACGTGATTTTTTTCGCTCTGAAGCTTTGAAGCAGAGGCTCTCTGGAGATGTAAGCCCAGGGTTCGAAGCACGTATGGAAGCTTCAGTTTCACACGCTCATCACTACTGCTCACCATTGTGCTGTACTGTTTGGATTTAGTTTTTGTGGTATAAATGTTGGTGAATAAAACACCTGTGGGTCAGCACGTCACCTCTGCCTCAAGCCTCCTATTTGAATTCAGCCGCTACGGTCATCCTAACAGCTCCTCAGCTCTGACGCAGCCACAGTCAGACTGTTATCTGAACATTTCTACTGCAGAGCTTCAAATGTTCAGCAGCCTGTGTCTCTGTGTACAGTCCACTAGATCCAGTCAGAGCAGCAGCTGCTCCAGTGATCCAGAAGGAACCATGTGACCTCAGCAGCAGCTCTCAGAGACTGAACATAAAGTTTTGGGGCACGTGGGGTGATGGTTTAATGGATTAACGATAAAATGCAGGACAAGTAAAAAGGGACACATATATTGATGACTTTGAGTGCTAATAATTACCTTCATGTTTATCTTTCAGATATAAACCTCTGAGAAACACTGGACAGAGATGCTTCTGTAGCAAGGAGGGCAAGAAATGCCACAGCAGGTGTTACAGTGGAGGTGCAGCGCTACATGACTGACCCACCACTGGAAAGATCAGATGTGGAGAAGCTGTGAGCAAGAACAGGTGTGCTGATGGATGAGGGGATCGGGTGACTGGAAACAGTGGGAACACACTGAGGCCCCCTACAGGGCAGGTGGGGAACAGCAGGGACCTGAAATCATCTGAGATGTTAGTGAGAACTTAGAAAAAAGGTCCTTCAGATGCTCTAAGTGATCAAAGTTGATGTTAAACAGAAGATAAATCCACTGATTGTTTGTAAAGTTGATCTGCTGCTCACATGAATCCTGTGATCAAAGCTTGATTTGATTGAAGCTTCTTCAAAGCACATTTGAACATGTTGAGCTCATCAATGAAAGTGCAGACTGAGAGTGGATCACATGATCTTGAAGGACGGTCAAACATGTTCAGTATTGTCACACAGGTCTAGATGGTCCCTGATATCATAGCTGCTCAAACACTGATGATCATATTTGAAGAATTATTACTGATGGCAGCAAAGTTTGAATGGAGCTTTCTGTCTGTGCTGATTTGTCGCCCTCTGGAGGTGCAAACACAAACTGCACGATGTCACTTTAATGAACACAGCTGACACGAAGTGTTTTGAAACGAGCGACACGTCGCAGCATCCAGTTTGTCCCAGTAAAAGGAGCTCCTGCAGCAGTGGATAAACTGTGTGCTGCTCACAGTGACCAGAGACACATCTGGAATCAACATCAGCCATTTAAAACTCATCTTCTTCTTTGCTCCTCCAAGTCTGCAGCTCATATCTCTGTGATGATCACCTTGTTGCTGCACAAATACTATTAGATGTGTGTCAAACTGTGTTATCTTTGGCATTTTTCATGGATCCAACCAAAGAAATGGGAACAAATGATGTGTGTGTGTAACAGGCTGCTGGTAACAAAGTGTCTAAAGCTTCAGATGTTTTCAGCGCTCTGGTTTGTTTAAAGCTGGATCAGCATCACGTCTTCATTCAGCTGCTGACTCCTGAGGGAACATTTAGCATCTTTAGTGAGTTTAGTGGAAATGTGCCTCACAAAGATGACATGCTGCTAATGAGAATTCAAATGCAGCTCTGATAGAAACTCTGTCACTTTGTCTAATGTGAGAAACAGCTTCAAGTTCCTGAAGAAGAAATGATGATGTGGGAAATAATCCGCTGCAGTTTGTTCCAGCGGCTCATTGCAGGGACGCTGCAGACGCAGAGACTCTGTCACAGCCCGTCTAACGGTTGTGACCTTTGACACCTTGATTCATGTTCCAGGACACACATTTGTCGACTGTTCTAATCAGTGATAACAGAACATTTCTTGATAGAACGCTTCGAACAATGGATGGTGGCATTTTCTTTGCTCAGCAGTTGAGTTTAAGTACATAAGAAGGTCATATCAGCTGTTCTTTACCATGCGGTGTGTGAGGTATGAGTATGTGTGTTCATGTGTGATATATGTGTGTGTGAGTGAGTGAGTGAGCCTTTGAGCACAGCCGTTTGTGTGTTTGACAGAGAGAAGGGAATGGTTGCTCAGTTTTAGCACGTGTGTGTGTGTTTCTATCTGATCTTTGTGTGTGTGGGACAGAGTTACAACTTTTTTTTTTACCTTTCTTCTTTCCTTTTCTTTTTTGGGCAGATATTTTGGTTGATGAGAGGATGTGAGGGTTAAAAGTGCTCAGGAGGAGGTTTTTGCTTCTGATACAAAGGATTAGATGAGCCAATCAAAGGTGGACAAAGGACAAAAAGATAACAATAGAAATACAAAAAAAGGGACAGTCAGGAGTACGTTGTTGTTTATTGAGTTTTTCTAAAACAAAGCAAGTATAATGGACTAATGCCTTGAAAATCCCAATTTTTCCAGAAGATTGTTGTTAAATTTGAAGAAAGAGTTTCTAAAAGAAGCAAAGTTATACTGAAAAGTTTCAAAGTAAAACTAAGTTAAGAGGTGATGATGTCACTAACAACATGTTTTCAGTCTCATTTCAACAGAGTCTGAACATCAAGAAACTCTGGAGCAGTTCAGGGCGCTCAAGGTCATATCAAGCTCCCGCAGACAGACTCACAGACCTGAAGATGGGAGAACAAGACTGCTGTCACCAGAAGAAGACCAAACATCTGGCAAAGGCAAAACGGGTGAACTGTGAGTACCTGAACCCGTGACCTCGGTGTAAAGCCTGGGCCCAGGGAAATGTCAACAATATGTGTGTTTCTGACGTGGGGGCTGGTAGGCACAGGCCCATCCAGTCACAGGGTTCCAGTGAAGAAGGAACACATTAGAGGTCACAGGGGTCAAGGAACTGCACGGAAAGAAGAGAACTGATCTCAATGTTTCTATTCCAGTTATACTATTTTTTGTAGTCTGACTCGTAATCACTTTCATATTTGTCTATCATGTATAAACTGTAGTTTACCATAACTAGGGTACCCCTACAGGGGCCAGAATTTTGTGGTTTCAGGACTATAATTTGTTTCATGCTTCCTCCAACACTAACTATTGTTTTTTTTTCTGTTATAAATTCCCATGAGGCCTCAGGGGGACACGCCCTGATTTCAGTTTGATGCCCAAAGATAACAAGTCTGCAGTGAGCTGCATGTAAGGTCAACAAAGTGGTGTTATGAGTATGACCTCTGACCCTAAAAGTATCTACATTTTGATTAAATAGTTTGTCCATAACATTTTTATTTTTATTTTTGTTTGTTTTGTGGTGAAACCCACTACAGGGGGTTTAGAGTTAAAACCAGAACTACACAGGGAGAGATCAGAAACAAAAATCTCTTATTTCACTGGCAAAGTGGTAAAAACTGCTGATGTTTTTTAGGTCAAGGTTTTGCTTTTTTCCCTCCATAATTTAGCAATGTGAAGTTTTTAAAGCCATATTTTGTGGGCTACAGTTATGCTTTTTGGGTACAGACCCTCATAGAATAAAGATCATTTTGAGTCCAGTATAATCCTGTGAAAAGATTTTAATTGTTGATTTTTTTAAGAGATTTTATTGGCCCAGATCTTCACATGCAATGGAGTCAGATTTGAAGAGTAATTTTACAGATATTTTACAGGTTAACCACGAGCTATTTAAAATTGGAGAACTTTAAAATGATTATTTTTAGAGATTTTGAGCTTTATCCCATGTTTTGGTTTTGGTTTTCTTGTGTGCTTTTTGTTCCATTCTAACTTACATAGAAAGTGTGTCCAAATGTAATTGAGGACATTAATTTGTATTTTATATTTCCTGATGAGTTTGAGACCAAAATGCAAAAATGAACTTTACAGTTGGATGAAAGATGAGCCAGCTGACACTGACCTTGTAGACAGAGAAAAAAACACACACTTGCATTGAAGAAGCAGCTCACACTCACAGACTTAATGTCTCTCATTAGTGTCCTGCTTTAAAGGCATTTGACAACCAACTCTGGGTGCATGAAAACAGATTCACTTTTGGTGGATTGATCCTAACTTAGTAAAACTAGTGGTTTATTAAAACTGTAAGATCATTTCTCAGCATGAGAAACAAACAAGAGATTTACAATGAAAAGCCACTGAATGAATAGATCTCTAAAATATATATTGTGGGCACCTTGGTGTCCTGTGAAACTATAGTCCCAGCTGTTTGTGTAAATGTAATTATCGACCCATAAGGCCTGCAGTTCATGACTCAGTTTGTTTAATTGATGGGGAAGAATTGGAACTTTATCTCACTGGACTTTTTCCACAGGTGCCTGAGACCACACCTGAGACATTATGTGCCTTTCACAGGAAACTGACCAGGATGACGGCCATATATGGACAGTGTTTGTCCAAGAGGTGCAGGAATACACCTGCAGGGATAAATCGCTGACTACTGTGGTTTGAACATCTATGGGTTCAGTGAATATAAGCACTGTCAGATCTGATGTGTTGCAGGCTGAAGGCTGCATATTTAACTGCTACCTGTGCGTTGGTCCAGTTGATCATTTCTCTGTATGTTTGGAGTAAGAGCTTCTTAGAGTTGGACTTTGATTGGACCCTAGGATAGATGCAGTCAACATATATTTAATGAACTTCAGGCCAAAGTTTAGATAATAACTGAATCAGAGTCAGTGTTTGCCCTGTGGGCCAATTTCTATGAAGAATCTCGATTGGACGGACTGATTTTAAAGCTAATACACTTCACAAGAGCATCGCACAGAAGACACGATCAATTATTGGTATCAATAATCCTCGGTCACTAGCTTATGGGGAGGTGAAATAAATAGGTTTGTTCTGATTTATGTGTGTAATGATGATCTTATATCTCATGCTTAAATCCACTAATGCTTGTTTTATTTTTGTTTTAATGCCATGAAAAAAATAACAGAAAGGAGGGAAATACATAAATATGACATCATTAAACCCTGTTTAAAACTTGCTGACAAAGACTGACAACCACAATATATCAGACTACTTTTCACAAATGGGCCTCTCCTGGCTCTTAACAACGATGCAGTCCTGGCTGAGCACCTCAGATTAGGCCGCTGAAGTTGACCTCAGAGATGTCAGAGGTCAAAAGGGGGACTGAAGGAAGGAGTGTGAAGAAGCTGCACAGTAGACAGACCATAAATACAACAATTTAAATAGAACTGTAGCATCAAGTAGCATATCACAGCATTAATCTTCACAAAAGGGTGAAGGTGTTGAAATAACACTGCACAGGAGACTGAAATGAGACAGCAGAGCAGAGAAACAGCAAAATCACATGCTGATGAGTTACCGGGAAAGAATGTGTGTTTTGGTCTGATGTTTTGTGTGTAGAGGATCCAGATGAGGCCGTTAACAGGCGACAGTGAAGGACACAGAAGGAGGAACTGATGACCTGCTACACGTCCCCACCGTACAAGGCAACATCCTACATATTTCAATAACTGTGTAACTGTGTCTAAGTCTGTGTATAAAAGTTGAACTAAGATAGAGAGCCGTGTCAGACTTGTGTGAAGCTGCACTGACTGCATCAGACAGTTTCGACAATTCTGAACCAGATTAATCTGTAAACTGTTTGAAATGTCTTTAATAAATTTAATAATTGGACTCCTTATTCTGATTGTCTTATGTCATTCCTGTTCGAGAAATGAACACGCAGAAACCTAAAGGCTTAAACAGCAGCACACTCTTGCTATTATTTTAATTCCATCAATTTGTGACGCCCGGCGTGATCGAACAGGAATGTTTTTGATTTTCAGATGTTTTTATTTGTTTCTTGAGTTTCTTGGGAATAAGGAGTGAATTTGGCCACCGATAATCGCCGCTTCGAGGTTCCTCGTGACAGTACTGACTTCCAGACTCTATCAGTGACCAGGAGATCTCCACCTAAAGGTTGGCAGAGACCTTTTCTAAATATCTGCATATTGAATTGTATCAAATGATGGTCACTGGTGGTATGACAGGAGGAAGGTGTAATTCGAGCCATTTCACACAGGTGTAAAAGTTTGAAAAAGAAAAAAGAGTTTAAGAGAAAAAAGAGTTTAAAAGAATAAAAGAGTTTATAACAGAGTAAAGAAAAATAGGCAAAACGAATAGCAGGTGATGAGTCCGGGTGGGATACTGGCCAACCCACTGAAAATACCTATTCATGGGGTTTTTAGGTTTAGAGGACCTTTGGTTTTTCTGAAGTGAACTGGCCATCTGCTTTTTACCAATGTGCTCCCGGTATAGAGAGGTTGGTCTAGCGCGTAAAGACAGAGCACTCCTGGTAGAAGTCGACGAGAGTAATAGCTTATGGTTATATGGTGCTTTGATAAGAATCTTCACTTCAGAAATCCATAAAAGCAACTAAAACCCTTTAAAAGCCTCAAGAGATAAAGAATACAGAGAAATAAAGAAAAAGATAAAGAATACAGAAAGTAAAGTATACATAAAGTATTAAGTATTAAAAAAAATTATTATTGTCCAGATCAAAAACATCAGATCAGTTTAATAAAAGTTAATATTTTGGAATTCATGCATCAACAATTCTACTCTTTTCGCCAATTCTCTCTTTCAAATTGTAGCCTTTCATTTTCATATAAACAGAGATCACATTTTGCTCTTACTTTATTTTAAATACAGTACAGATCTCAGTGGGCCAATGACTTTTTCATAGTTCGTGACCATTAACAGCTCAGCTGGTTTTTGTCAACAATTTAGGAGTGTGTTTATGGGACTTTTTGACTATTCTTCCAGAAGTGGATTTGTGAGGTCAGACGCTTGATCACAGTCTCTGCTCTAATTCATCCCAAAGGTGTTCTAACAGGTTGAGGTCAAGGCTGTGCAGGCCAGTCAGGTTCTTCCACCAAACTCGCTCATCCATCCTTTATGTTCCTCGCTTCGTGCACTGGTGCGCAGTCATGTTGGAACAGGAAGCAGCCATCCCCAAACAAGGTTAGGAACATGAAATTGTCCAAAATATCTTGGTATGCTGAAGCATTAAGAGTTCCTTTCACTGAAACTGAGGGACTGAGCCCAACTCCTGTTGTTATAATACCACTAACAGTTGACTGTGGAATATTTAGTAGTGAGGAGATTTCACAGCTGGACTTGTTGCACAGGTATCATCCTATCACAGTACCACGCTGGAATTCACTGAGCTCCTGAGAGCCACCCATTCCTTTACAAATGTTTATAGAAGCAGTCTGCATGCCCAGGTGCTTGGTTTTATATACATGTGGCCATGGAAGTGGAAGCTGGAACATCTGAATTCAGTGATTTGGATGGGAATATACTTTTGGCAGTACAGTCTATATACACAAGAATGTGCATCTCCATTTTGTTAATGGAGAGCTCCTTTATAAATCACCAACTCACCTGAATTCAGCATGCATTTTACTCTCAGTGCAGTTTTGTTGTTGGAGTCCAGCATGTTCATGATTGTGGGAAATATTTGGTCATTTCATCTCAACAATAGAAACACTTAATTGTCCAGCACTTTAACACACCTGCTACTACCACTGCTACTGGTATGGTTAGCCTTTATTGTGAAGCAAATATCAGTTTCTGATTCATCACAAATCAATACACTGAGGCAAAATTCTTGTCAACAACCTTTTTTAAAACTATTATTATTTATGATTTGGTAAAAAAAAGAAAAAAAAGTGGCTTTTAATAGAAACAAGCGCACAAAATAAAATGAGTATTGATCCTTTTGTTTTGTTTTTCAGAAAAGTCCTGAGAAAAGTGCACCTCAGATTCATGATGTACTTGTGTGTTCTTCTTTTGGTAAATCCTGTTCCTCTTTTGCCACATTTTATATTTAATTTCATTGTGTAAGAATTTATCTAGATGGGAGCAGTGACTTTGATTTAGTTGATTAAAGAGAAGAAGAAAATAATTTGCATGTAAATATGCAGGTCTGTGTGCCTAAATAGATTTCAAAGTGAGGGTTTGCACGAATAAAAAATACAGAACATTTCTTCATTTTAAAATGGTACATCAAACTTTTTTACCATACAGACAACCCAGCAGAAAATGAGAGGGAGACTAAAGACACCACCATCAACAAAATCTCACAGGTGTGTAACTGAGATCAGCATGAAGGTTGTGTTTGAAGACGAGTGCAGTCCCAGAAGAGTCATTCCTACAAAACTGGATAGAACAGGGATTTAGTTATTTACATTTGTTTATTTGCTGGGGAAATGAACTAAATTTGGTTGACTCATCCCCCATGCTGTCACAGGTCATCTTTAAGGACACATGTTACACACCAATTAGTAGAACGCACAATTCCAGATCAAGCATTTCTTTCCAAGGACTGCACTGAGACTACACAACCTTTACACAGATGGAAAGAGGCTTACAGTGTTAGTTTCAGCTGCTTGGTTTTCACTGGTAACTGATATTTATTTCAGGTAAGCACAAAGAATGTATTTATTTAAAAAAAGAACCACACAATGTTTTAGTGTATTAAATGTAATGCAGTTAATCAAAATCTTAACGCTCTTGTTGTTGATGAGAATCAGTCATTTTTTGTTACTTGGAATAGAAGAAGAGTGGTACTTGTTATTATTTTAAATGCAACACTTTCACTTGTATCAGTCATTTTTATACTGGGACTGTACTTTGCAACTTATGCTATATTTTGTCTCCCACCACAGAAAATAACACTGATATACTGACTTTCATCACTTCAAGGTATAAGTGAGCTTTCCAACATCATGACTGCAGTTATGGTGATCGTCCTATCAGGTCAGTGTAAATCATTTCTTTCTACAAACCTCTAAAATTCACATTTATTTTTATGTGAATTCATAACAGAGGAGGAAATTCTTTTTTTTTTCAAAATTAAGCAAAATTGAATCGAGTGTCTTAAGTTAACAATGTGTCAATCTGCTTTTGCCAAATTGAACACACAATAATGAGTGGATCCATGATGTCATATTCATTCTTAAACTGTGAGTAAACTACCTTTGTCATTACCACAGGACTGTGCTTCATACCTGCCTGTTTTCCTCACACCTACCATCTTGTTAAAACTCAAATGAACTGGACTCAAGCTCAAGCTTACTGCAGGAAGAATCACAGTGACCTGGCCACTGTCGATAATGAGCAAGACTTGGCCAGATTCACTGAACTTGTAACGATGAACTCAATTAGCTCAGTCTGGATCGGGCTGCAGACTGACACTGAAGCATGGAGGTGGTCTCTGGAAGACCAGGATGACTATGGTGAAGGAGAAGCTGCATTCAGACAGTGGGACAATGGTGAACCCAATGAAGGTCCAGGAGTATATAAAGCTTGTGTGGCAATGCTTGCAAATGGGAATTGGACAGATCGGGGGTGTGAAAACACTTTCCCATTCTTCTGCTACAACAGAAGTAATGAATCACTATAATCACTATCAATTAAGCCAATAAAGCACATAGTGAACATATATAATTGATCTCTTGTCATTAATAAATATATATATATATATATATATATATATATATATATATTAGGGGTGGGACTCGATTAAAAAAATTAATCGAATTAATTACAAGCTTTGTAATTAATTAATCGAAATTAATCGCATTTTAATCGCATTTCAGTATTTGACATGATAAATATTAATTTAAGTTTGGTTGATGAATGAATGAATATACATAAGCTTAAACTTCAAAATTTAGTTTATTTTCCCACCAGTCTGCTACACAGACCAACGAAGGGTGGAAGTGCTCCTGTGATAAACTCCTGAAATTAAAGTTAAGCATCATAACTGGATAGTTTTATTCTACATTAATGTCTCACTTAATATAGTTGAAAATTAATCATTCTCTCAGCTGTATTCCTTGATGCTGAAATGTGTCATGCTTGTTTTAACAGCATGACACACACTTAAAATTAAACCACAAAAAGGAGCAAAAGTTCGTTCTCCGTTTAACCAGCTGCTTTTACACAGCTGTGCTTCACACTCACGGTTGCTAGGCGACATGAGCTACGCAGAGGTGACGGCAGGTGACTCTGATATGAAGGTGAGCCGCTCACGTCCTCCCTTTGCGGTCTTCGTGGGCTCTGAAGGACGTGCGCCGTGTCCTTCGCAGGATGCGACCCCTGAATTTGGACATTGTGCGTCGATATAATCTGTATGCCGGGAACTCGTGCACTGAGAACGTTCCACGGTGCAAAGTGCGTTAAAATGCATTAAAAATTTTAATTCGTTAATTTCCCCGAAATTAATTAATCAAAATTAACGCGTTAACGTCCCGGCCCTAATATATATATAAATTAATGACAAAATGATGAACTAAGTGCAGGTTTAAAGCACCTTGACAAAATAAGTAGCTAAAAGTAACATTGTTCAGATATTTGTAATTAATTTTGAGTCAAACTCTGTTTGAATCTTTACAGACACATCAAGCTTCATCTTTGTGAATGTGGCTAAGTCCTGGAACAATGCTCAAAGCTACTGCAGGGAGAACTACACTGACCTGGCCACTGTGAGGAACCAATCTGAGAATGAACAGCTGAAGATGATGGTGACTTCTAACACATGGATCGGTCTCTACAGAAATTCATGGAGGTGGTCGGATGGGAGTGCATATTCATTCATTAACTGGGCTATAGATAAACCATCTACTCTAGTCACAGCCTCTTGTGGGGCTTTGTATGGCAAGTGGGTCAACTCTGAGTGTAAATACCTGCGGCCCTTTGTCTGTAACACTGGTGAGTTCTGATTTGCATGTTCTCAGTTTTAAAGAAGAATTTAATGGTCACTTATAAAAGTTTATTGTTATATTTAACTTTTACAATTAATTTACAATTCAAATGGAATTTATTCTTTTGGCTCTTATATTTGAAAACAGTTATGAAGGTGAGGAAGATGCTGAAGGTGCAGCTGAAGAAAACTGATGCTGTTGTGGATTTAGAGCAGCTGAAGGAGGAAATCTTGGAGAGGGTAATGATTTCTGAGTATTGAGGTTTCTCACATGACAACATTCACACATTTCTTAGATTAGATTCAACTCATTGTGCGCACAAGGCCAGAGACCGGCGCTACTGTGAGGCAATATGGTTTATGTGTCTTGCCCAAGGACACAACGCAGCACAGGGACAGGGGCTCGAACCTGCAACCTTCCGGCTGCAAGGCAAGCACCTACCCACTGCGCCACTGCCACTATATTCAGGTTCAGGGTCACCTAATCCAGCCCTAACTGATCTTAAAAATAGGGTGTCTGTTTCCGAAATCCAAACTGGGAGCTGTTTCCACAGAAGAGGGGCCTGAAAGCTGAAGGCTCTGCCTCCCATTCTACTCTTAAGTATCCGAGGAACCACAAGTAAGCCAGCAGTCTGAGAGCGAAGTGCTCTGTTGGGGTGATACGGTACTATGAAGTCTTCAAGTGAAGATTATTAAAGACCTTGTATGTGAGGAGAAGGATTTTAAATTCAGTTCTGGATTTAACAGGGAGCCAATGAAAAGAAGCCAATATGGGAGAAATATGATCTCTCTTACTAGTCCCTGTCAGTACTTTGCCTACACCCGAGATTTTGCTTCAGCCACTGCCCGAGCCGTGTTCCACTTGGCCTGCCGGTACCTGCCAGTTGCCTCCAGAGTCCAACAGGCTAACCAAGCCAGATAGGACTCCTTCAGATTAATGGCTCCCTTCACCTCCAGTGACCACCATCTGGTTCAGGGATTACAATCATGACATGCACCAACCACCTTGCAGACAAAGCTCTGAGCAGCAGCCTCAACAATGAACGTGCAGAACATGGTCCTCTCGGACTCAATGTCCTCAACCTCTCTCGGAATGCTGTTGAAGTTCTGCTGGAGGTGGGAGTTGAAAATCTCATGGGCTGGGGCTTCTGCCAGGCGTTCCAGTGCACCCACCCTCACGATATGTTCAGGTGTGCTGGGTCTGTCCAGCATCCTCCCCCACCACCTGATCCAAATCACCACCAGGTGGTGATCAGTTGACAGCTCAGCTTCTCTCTTCACCCGAGTGTCCAGAACATACAGCCGCCTATCTGGTGATACAATTACAAAATTGATCATTGACCTGCAACCTAGGGTGTCCTGGTGCCATGTGCACCTATGGACATCCTTATGTTCGAACATGGTGTTCATTATGCACAGAAGTCCAATAACAAAACACCATGCGGGTTCAGATCAGGCAGGCTGTTCCTCCCAATCACACCCCTCCAGGTCTCACTGTCATTGCCCACGTGAGCGTTGAAGTCTCCCAGCTGGACGATGGGGTCATCGGATGGAGCACCCTTGCGCATCCCACCCAGCAACTTCAAGACGGGTGGGTACTCTGAACAGTCAGGACCTGTTCCCTGGCCCAACTGCCTCTGCTGCTGATGACTTTGTGGGGGTTTGTTTTACACACTGCCAGTCAAACTCAAAAGCAGCAGGTAAGCCACCCGCTAAAACAGAGGTGAATTGGACCAACATCTCAGTTAGTTGTGGTCACATGACGTGGGTGTTTTGAACCAAACTTCAGAGCAGGATTTGGTCTTTGACATTGTCTCAGCACCATGTCATAAGAGAAAAATTACTTTCCAGTTTATCCCGACTCTCTTTCCATTCAATAGGTGATTCAATAACTAGACTGGGAAAATTTACACATTATTTTCATCATATATACATTATAGCTGACTAAAGTAAGGTCTTTGTGTTTCACAGCTCAGTCAGAAATTGAAGGACAGCTTGAGTGGAGACATTAAGCAAAACTGGGTGAAGCAGCCTGATTAAAAAATCTTCCACAAGGATGACAAGCAAAAGGAAGAGGATGAGAAAACTTGTGCCCTCAAACCAATATCTTGATATTCTACCCCACAGTGAATTGCTTGTTGTCACATTGATTTGCATGTTGCTGTAGAGATTTTGCTGGGACGCTTATCTCTAGATTATCTCAGCTTAAAACTTTATTCTAAAGGCCCTTTCACACCAGATGCGTTGCGTAAAAACGACACGAAATTTAGAATCTTTCGGATGCGAACCTGTCGTGTAACCTACATACACAACGGATGTGTTGCGTTTTTGCGACTAAATCCTCCCTATATAACGCACGGTGGAAAAAAAAATGCAGTCGACATCAAGCGATGATGTAATGAGGCCCTGATGTTTCTAAACAAGAGAAGGAAGAAAGAGAGTTTATGGGTTCATCCAACTCATAAGAAAGCAGCAGCAAGGAGAGTTTCATGGTTTGATCCCGGAGCTGAAGCTGCATCACGGATGCTTTCGCACATATTTCAGGATGTCAGTGGGACAGTTTGAGCTCTTGTTGGCAGAGTTGGGATCACATGTCAGGAGGCAGAGGATAATTTGAGCGTGCCGACTGACCCGGAGCAGCGTGTAGCTGTGTGTCTGAGGTCAAATATTATGATTTTATTGTTCCCACATCACTGTATATTCAGTACATCGGTGCGCATTTTGAGTTATGACCTCGCATGCTGCTAAATGCAGCATCCTGTTTGTTCGCTTGTGAAAGTCAGAAAAATCGAACTTGATCCGAAAAAATAAATGCCGCAAATTCGTCCTGTGAAATGACGCGGTTGGTGTGAACGGCTGCAATAAGAACAGGCGAGTCCGAAAAATATTTTTAACGCACGAAACTTTCGCACGAAATTTACGCCTCCGGTGTGAAAGGGCCTTTATACGGAATTTAATTGCCTTTGACACATTTAACTGTAGGCTGAACATCTATTAAAGAAAAGCAAAGAATCTGATTGCTGCATCATTCAAAATAATCTACTAGTAGTGATTTTGTGTTTGTTCCAGTTCCATCGTTTTGTTTCCATTGTGGCTGGCAACGCACACAGGGCACAACCACAAGATATGAGCCATAAATGCTGGCAACGGCATTGGCCGCTGGTGTAGGCAACATCACAGGTTCTACAAAGATTCTCTGCAGCAGTCTCAATCAAGCAGTCACTCTGCATTATGCAAATCTGCCAGGAGGGGGCACTAAATGATCTGGTTTACAAGCACATGAATTAGAGGACCAGGAGAGTTACACAACACTGAAATAAAGCATTTTGTGATTTAATAATTAATAGTGCAATTAACTATATATCAGTAAATTCATTTACTTTTTCATTTCTTCTATTTAAACAATCAGGGAATTCACTTTTTAATAATCAATAGACAATAAAAAGGGTTGTTGAGGGTTAACAACCTTGTGCATTATGTAGATCTTATAAACTAGAAGACCATATTTTTTCCCCCCAAAGTTAAACCATTAAGTCATTTGAAAGTTACAAATTACCTTAGATTAGTATTTAATGATTTTAAAATTAAACTTAAAATAAAACAATGACAACAAATACAACACTTGGACAGTCTCTGTCATGAAATTATTTCAGCTACTGCACTTACTACTTCTGACGTGTGTGCTTTGAGACATTTTAGTTTAGCCAAAAACAGGTCAAAGAAATCAGTCTCATGGTACTGTTGTCATGTTCCGCTGGTGCAGGCAAGGCAGAGGACCCCAGTGCAGGACTCAGAGGCAAAGCGCACTTTAGCTTGGAACTTTATTTAACAAAAGGTCTGGGCGGGTGCCAGCAGTACACAAAACTAAACTTCAACATAACTATGGACATGGCATGAAACGTGAAGCACACAGCAGGGCAGCGCAGACAACACTGCCCATACAGAGACGAGGACGCGACAACGCATGAGTGAAAACACAGACAATATAAACACAAAGGATAACGAGGGAACGGGCAACAGGTGAGAACACAGGTGAACGAAATACACTGACGAGACAGGGGAAGTAAACCTGAACACGAGGCACAATGAACACAAGGTCGTCAAAGTAAAACAGGAAGCGACCTAACCAAATACATTCAGACTTAACACAGAAAACCTGACAGAGGGAATCAAACATTACACAAGGAAACAATGGGAAGGAAAACTAAACACAGAAGGGCCAAAATATGGGAACAAAAGAGACAAGATACATGGAAACACCTGAATACGTAAATAACTAAATAGATCACCAAACAACAGCGGTGGACAGTAGCGGAGTAAATTTACTTGAGTACTGTACTTAAGTATTATTACTTTACTTGAGTATTTGTTTTTTGGTGAACTTATGACTTCCACTCCACTACATTTCAAAGACAAATATTGTACTTTCGACTCCACTACATTTCTAAAAAGATTGTCGTTACTCGTTCCGTTTGGCTCAGCATAGCTTTGTAGTCCGCTGTTGCTATTTTTCTTTACTGAAATGCAATTGGCCACACGCTATGATCTTCACAAGAAGGGAAACCAATCACAGTCTCCGCTCCCACCTGGGATTTGGAATTACGCCATCGTTGACTTGAGCTGAGCTCCCGCTTTCATTCAAACAGAAATCAGCAATGGAGACGGTTGGAGAAAGTCAAGCGGAGAACCCGCTGCATCCATGGCCATATCTCAGCTTAATGTTTGAGATTTCAGGACTAAAAAATTCTTCGTATCAGTTTAAATGTCTTCTGTGTTTACCGCGAACAAACTACATTTCTGCATTTAAGAACTCGCCATCCAACCTGAGAAAGCACATTGAGGTATGTAAGCAAACTTTTTTTTTTCAATTTAGATAAAAACTTCAAATGACGTTGACTGAGATTTAAGTGGTTGCAGTTTAATGCCATGACCGATGATTGAAATAAAGCCGACCATTAATGTGGTAAGCTTGGCGACAAGTGAGAGGGAAACTATGGCGCGGTTTCAGCGCCAAAATTACAAATATTGCACACCCAGTGGTGGCTACTTTCTTGTCGCAGAAGGCTATATCCATTCTGAAGCCAGCTACTGATCTGATTAAGAGGCTGGCACTGGTAACTGAGCGGCCGGTGTTCTGTATGTAAACATGTCGGAAGCAGTTTTCGAAAGGTAGCACCAAGAGTTAGACATAGCTATCTAGATACGCTACGGTAGGAAAATCTGATGAGGTAGCACAGATCGTCAGAACACCTGCGCTGGCAAATGAGAAGGAGACTACTCAATGCAGGGGTGGGTAACTCCAGGCCTCGAGAGCCGGTATCCTGCAGGTTTTAGATGTGTCTCTGCTTCAACACACCTGAGTCAAATATAGAAGTCATTAGCAGGACTCTGGAGAACTTGACTGCATACTGAGGAGGTAATTTAGCCATCTGATTTCTCGAGGCCTGGAGTTGAAGAGCCCTGCATTAGATGTTTCTTTGGCGATTAAAGAAATATACATGATGCTAATCTTATACCCCACTACTAATGTTCTATATTTGGTGATTAGGAACAATGAAGTGGAAAGAAAATTCCTGAAAGAAATGTGTACATATAGAAATATAACCTCATAGAAGTATAGTTCACCATACTGTATTGTGAAAAATTAATATCTACTCACCCTTTGCTGATGTGTGGATAGGTGAATATCTTTAAGTCACAAAACACTCCTGGAGTCTCAGCAGAAAACTGGCTTTGGCTGCAAGGTTGTTTTCTGCTGAGACTGCAGTGTTTCGTGAACTGAAGATCTTCATCCACACATCTGCACAGCGGTGAGTATATTGACTGAGTTTTCACTATCAATGTGTGTTATCCTTTTGACGCCAATTTGAGTTAGCTATTTTTAACTGAAGTTCTATATTTTATAGAGGAAGCATAAAGACAGCTGGAGAAATATAGTGAACTGATTACAGCAGCCTGCAAGAGAAAATCTGAGGGTGAGACGTCTTCCACAAATCTCAAACAGATGAAGCTAGAAGAAACAAAGCAAGTCTCTCAGAAGAGTGTTGACAAGGCAGTACTCAACTTTATAGTTCATGGTCTCCAGCCATTCTCTCTTGTTGAGCAGCCAGCATTTCAGAGCCTTGTCCAAGATCTGCAGCCAAACTGTTCCATCATATCTCGAACTTCTGTGCGGCACAAGCTTGATAAAGCCACATTAGCGATGAAGGAGCAGGTGAAGGAAGCAATGAGGAAGGTGCCATACATAGCTACAACAACTGATTGCTGGACTGCAAAGAGGAGGAGTTTCATTGGCGTTACTGCGCATTGGCTGGATCCAAGCAGCTGTGAGAGGCATTCTGTTGGTCTTGCATGCAGGCAGTTAAAGGGCACTCTCACATTTGATGTCTTGGCAAGTGCGATGAATGACATACACTCAGAATATGAAATCCGTGAGAAGATCATCAGAACTACAACTGATAATGGTTCAAACTTCATTAAAGCATTCAGAGTGTTTGGAGAAGATGAAAACAACAATGTTAATGCTGAGGAGGTAACTGATGAAGATCCAACACATGATGATCAGGATGAGGAGGTGGAATTCATTGACATTGGCAGCATTATGACTGAAGATGATGGTCTCCAATACCAACTTCCAAAGCATCATCGGTGTGCTTGTCATTTGTTGAATCTGGTTTCTACGGTGGATGCAAATAATGCAAACAAGGTAGAGGCCTACAAGAAATTGTCGAGGTCTGCCTTCTCCAAATGTCAGGCTCTCTGGAACAAGACTGCAAGGTCTACTACTGCTGCAGGGGTCGCTGAAGAACACTGCAAACTTCAGCTGATACAACCTAATGCAACAAGGTGGAACTCCTTTTACTTGGCTGTAGAGCGGATCCTGAGAATCCTCAAAGCACAAGGAGAGGGAGCTGTGAGAGCTGTCTGTGCTGCCCTTGACGTTCCAATGTAAGTAGTGAATATTTGTTTGGGTGTTTCAGTACCCACACTATTACCTAATACTTGATGATTACCCTATGCTGAACCATTAGAAATTATTCCAAGTAAATCTTGGAATTTGTCAGAAGCCTTGCAGAAAAGTAATGGTTCCTTTTTTTAAATGGTAAATTTTCTTCTATAGCATCTTTTATCCAAAGCAATTTACAGTATGTATTACATTCACTTAAACATATTTGTTTTTGTGTGCATTAGGTACAGTCCAGCTGACATCGCCTTTTTGGGTGAATATGCCAACACCATGGGTCCAGTTGCAAAGGCAATAAACATACTTCAGGGAGAATCCAATATTCAGATGGGATGGCTGCTCCTCATCTCCAAGCTTGACAAAACCAGAGCGTTGCTGAAATTCTCTAAGCCACTGATTGATGCCCTGCAAGAAGGTTTGAAGAAACGATTTGGGGAAATGATGTCTGACCCAGAGCTGGTTGCTGCAGCCATTCTACACCCAAAATTCAAGAAATCCTGGAGTGCTGATGAAGGGGTCCTCAAATTAGGTAAGAAAACATCTAGCATTAAATATTTTTCAGTCATGTTCCTATTTTGACTTTTTTAATTTATTTTATTTTTTGTTAAATCAATCAAAAATCTTATTTAGACTCAGAAGACTTGAGGAATCTGGCTGGTTCTTTCCTTTTAAAAGTTAAGACTTTTATAAACTAACAGGCAGACAATGCAATGATTTTTGAAAAAAATGGTATAATGTATAGCCTGATGATAGACTACTTGTTTGATTTAGGTCTCAGTTACACCAAGGAGCATCTTCCTGAACATGGCAAGCCTCCTCTGTGGCAAACTGACTCGTCAAGCGCTTCTGATGAAGAGGACTTTTTCTCCAGCTTGAGACATGTACACACCCAGGAAACAACCAAACAGCTTGACGCATACCTGGCATGTACAGCTGAAGGTATGACCATTTTAACATCTTACCCAGCTGTATCCAGCCTGTCACTCAAGTTAAACACTGCCCTACCAGCCTCTGCTGCCTGTGAAAGGCTTTTCAGTGTAGCTGGATTGATCTTCAGCCCAAGAAGGGGAAGAATAGATTCGCACAACTTTGAAAACCAGCTTCTACTGAAGTTGAATAAGGACTTCTTCAAATTTGAATAGTTTGACCAGGCTGATATCTACAGAAATGAACTACTTATAAAATCTTATAAAAACTGATTAGATGTTGTTTTAGTGAGAAATAAAATATTGTTGTCCTTTAATTGGATTTATTTTATTGAGTTTGTCTTGCTGAAAAAGTTGTTGATTCGGGTATTAATCTAGATTAATCTGTGTAGAGCTTTCACTGTTTTGTATGCTTCTATGGTAGTTCTTAGTTACCAGTGTTACTGTTTGTGGGGAGAAAAGTCTCCTGTTTTGTTTTTTGTTTCATTTGTTTTTTTTTGGGGGGGGCTAAATAAAAAAAATGACAAGAGTGTTCTTTCTTTCTTTTTTTTTATTGCATTTTCATGCTAAAGTTTTACAGATGGTGCAGACTTTTTGTTGCAGTGATTCTACATGTCAGTACACCATCAGGTGGTTTCAGCAAGTTACAAGGTCTTGTAAATGCACTGAAAACAATACCCCAATGTACTGATATTAGAAAATATGATTTGTACTTTTGGATACTTTTTGGAGTATTTTTAAATGCATGTACTTTTGAATACTTGAGTATTTTCAGTACTTCAGTACTTTAACTTGAGTAAACCTTTGACTGAGCAACTTTTACTTGTAGTTGAGTAAGATTTGACCATGAGTATCAGTACTTTTACTTAAGTATGAGAGTTGAGTACTTTGTCCACCACTGCCAAACAATAACTGAGAAACTGAACTATCAGAAACACAACGTGAAGAATACAACAAAACACACAACAAGATACAAAAGACTAAGGCATGACAACAGATGCACTAAAACAGGAAAGTCATGGTAACCTAAAATCCTAACTCACAACTGAAAAACATAACTCAAACAAGGCGCCGAGGGCCACTGGCCCAGGATCATGACAACTGTAGACTAAGCCATAGCATTTTATCTTCATTGATAATTTTCCAATACATCTCATATTTAAATGACACATCTTCAAGTGTGTATGTGCCTCTGAACCACAGCGGTAACTTTCCAATTTCTTTTCCTTTACTTGATTGATAATCAATTTGACAAGTATTGCTTGCATTCTAAATGTTTATGAATTAAACATACAAACTGAAAAGTTTAAACACAAAGTTAAAACAAGGTCCCATTGGGCATTGTCACCTGCACCTGGGTCAGACCTTGCATTTCTTTAACTTTGATGATATGAAAAATAGTTAAATAATCACTTGTGTTGCTTGCAACTTCACTTTCAGCCTAAAGGGAAACTGGCTTTTCAGCCATACAAGACCAAAAACACAGTTAGGCCCCGTTTACACGATGCTGTTTCCACTGGAAACGGTGTGGTTTTGATGCGTTTCAGCCTTCCTTTTACACGATAGCATTTCAGAAACGATCTGCGTTTACATGATGACACATGAAACGATGTAGTTTCCATGCCAGGCCACAAGTTGGCGTTTGTTCCCTCTTTGCAAGCTTGTTTACGCAAGACGCGCATGCGTGGAGGGACACAGTAGGAAGCGCGACAAATTGTTCATTACTTACAAAACGGCCAATGTGAGAGGTTTTGTGTGGACTGACCAATAGGTGTGATCGCTGGTGCACACAACGCTGAATTACAAAACAGTAAAAATGCAAGAAGCACTCGTGAATCCGCGAGTGCTGGTTATCAATTTGTGCATGCGCAGAAAACTGTGGCCGTCACAACCATAGTGCGCGTGTGCGAGTCATCCGGTTTTCAAGCGTTTACAGGAGAACGTTAGCCGGTGCGTTTCTGAAAGGCTCCACTCTGGACCCCGTTTCCGAAACACATCGTTTTCACTCCGTTGTCGTGTAAACGGAAGGCCGAAACACATCAAAATTACGTCGTTTTCATTTTGAAACAGTGTCATGTAAACGGGGCCTTAGAGAACACGTACAGGTTTCTTGCCCCCATTGGTGAGTACGTTCCATGACAGAGGCACATACACACATTTGCAAGCAACAGCAGGATTGTGTGTGTGTGCGTTTGTGTGTATGTATGCGCATGTGTAGATATGTGTATGTGTATGTATATGTGTGGATATCATTCTTTGATTATTCTTTTCTCACCTTTGTTTTGTTTTTTAGTTTGTTTTTTATTTTGTTTTATTTATTTATTTTTTTCCTCTTTTCTTTTCTTTTTTTTCTTTTCTCTTTCTCACTCCTCTTCCTACCCTTTCCTTTCTGCCTGTCAGGCCTGGTGTAAATAAATTAAATTAAAGTAAAATACAAATTAACTAAATACATACTAACAAGAGTAGCCTATTGTAAAACTTACAGAGCTATTCTTGGGAAAGCAAATATGTTTGGTACACCAGCGCATTTGGATCATATTCCGATTGCGAAAACTGCCAGACATGACAGGCTTAAAAAAAAAAAACCCAGCAGGACTTTATTTCCCCCATTCAACCATTCAGAAACCTCGCTCCAAAGGTTATGGTGGTGGATTAGCGTTATACACAGAGCTGACATCCTGGTTAAAGAACTACTACCCAGTGTCACCTCTTTGAGTTATCAGCTTTCAGATACTCGGCATTAACTTGAGCTGATTCTGACACATGCTCCACAGCTGTGTCCTCGCACACTGACTATTTCAAAAACATCTTTGGCATCACTTCCTTTTATCATTTGTGAACAGGTAGTTCTCATCCCTTTCGTTGAACACTATATGCAGCCTAACATTAAATGCTGGCATACCTAACACGTATGCACGGTCAAAAACTGTTGCGCCTCCACTATTAACACCCCCTTCCCATATAAATACAATGACTCAGACTAAGTGCCCCCTAGTGTCCAAACACATAATACAAAGAAAAAAGGTTTGTTGTAAGTCTGGGTGGATACACATAGCTCCAGGTTGTCCTTATCTACCACCCCCTAAAGTCTCTTCAAGCTTTATGCCTGAGCTTCTCACCTCTGTTCCACATCTCCAGCTACACTCCTACTTGGTGACTTCAAATATTCAGCTTAATGTAAGAGCTGTTCGTTCACTAGCGAATTCCTGTCTCTTGGACTGCTTTAATTTCACGCAGCACATTAAAGGTCCCACTAACAGAGGCCACACTGGATCTGGCTCTCTAAAGGCATAACTCCTTCCAATCTAAAGTGCCTGGACCTTGTTGTCGCTGACCACTTTGCTGTCTGCTTCTCTGTTCTTGTTCCTCTGCCTAGGCTGTGTGCCAAAAGTACCATCACATACAGGAACATCAAGACTATTAGTGCATTGGCCTTGAACAACCTGATAGCAACCATTTGCCTCTGGAAGTCCATGCTTTAAAAAGCACTAGCTACTGACTTGAGGCTTTACAACAGATCTGGCCTCAGTCCACCTAGAGGCTTACAAAGATCATGTGAGGTTCTATAAAGCTGCTCTTTCCCAGGCCAAGACTCACTCTTTCCTCATCCACCAACAGCAAAGACATCCCAGATTGCTGTTCTCCAACCACTTCGCCCCACTGACCGACAACATCCTTCAAGTGCCAATGACCTCAGTCACAAGTTCCTGGACTTTCTCCAAAAATAGAAATAAAGTCAAGTCTATCCATCGGCACCTCCTGGCACCTGTACATCCACTGCAGGTTCCCATCCCCCTGCTCCATATCCATCTCAGTGCTCCTTCTCTGTACATTCCTCCCAGCTTATGAAGTGGCTCTCAGGCTAAAGCCTCCACCTGCACTCTTGACTCTATGCAGACAGCACTGGTCAAGTCATGTGTACTTGTTCTGTGCCCCCTTATACTTGACATGCACTGAGCACTGAACATTCAGACAACATCCCATGAACGCTGCCATAAACGTTCAGTGAATGTTCACATGCATTAATGACACTAAAATGTTGTTACTCTTATTTATTTTCACCTTTTTTTCCACAGACTGTGTTTGCCTCACAACGCGAGTGTGTTTCTAATGCGTGGACAGTGATATAATTGTGTGTAAGTATCTATTGGTGTTGTATGTTTGTGTGTGTTTTTTGCCTGGATATGTTTATGTATGCACTGTATTTACACTCTTTATTTCCAATTGAAGGAATTTAAAATAATACCAAGAGTGTGTGAGTGCTGTTGCTGTTTAAGTCTTTATGTTTCTGCGTGTTCGTTTCTCGAACAGGAATGACAGACACAACGGAATAAGGAGTCCAAATATTAAATTTAATAAAGCCATTTCCAAACAGTTTACAGATTAATCCGGGTCAGAACTGCATACCATGCCCGGTGAGGTGCTGGACATGAAATGGAGTACCGGCCCTTTTTCATTCAACTTACAGTTGTCATATAGTCAGCTCATATCAGTCTTGATTACATCATTTACAAAACAGAATGTGGAAAACAGAGAAATTCAACAACAGGGTGACCTCGCAGTCTCCGTTTCTATCGTTGTGTAGTCTTCATCAGTGTGGTTCATTGTAGTCTTCATCAGTGTGGTTCGTTGTACAGTCAGAACACAAAGTTCATGATGACACGGAACATTATAAGCTTCTGTATTTGTAATCAGTTATGTTATTTTCCAGACAAATTTCTCAGGGAAGTAAACGTACGTAAGTAAATGTGACATAATATTCCTTCACAATGTACAAAAATGTTTTCCAGCTTCTTGTTAAACCTACAGACGCTCCGCCGCAGCTTCCGCTACAGTCAGCCTCACGTTCAGGAAAAGGTGGCAGCCATTAAAAATCCTGCCCGGTGACGTGCAAGAAGGAAGCAGGTAAGACGTGATGGATTGTTGGTCTGCTGTATTTGTGTAGTTAGCTTGTAAATGCAGTTTCATTTCTGGAAAAGAGACTCAAACTTATTTCATAAGTTTGAGTATTTCATTTAGTTTCATAATGACTTAATGTGTGCTCTGTGTCAACAGCTGCTGGAGGCGAGGGCGAGTGTCCTGGCAGTGAAGGAGGTTGCCTTCTGGGACGGTGTCACCACTGACCTCATGTTGGATGAGGAGGATGGCGTCTCAGAGGGCGTATCGGGCTGGATTAAGACCCCCAAGCTTCCCCAGCCAGGAGCTCAGTGACCTCTGAGCCAAACTGCAAGACAGACTAGAAGCTCACCCTAAATACAACGATGCACCATAAGTGTTTGTATGCTGGACCGTGCTCTGAGAGAAAGCCACCACCACATGGCCCAGAAGTAGCAAAGCATTATATGTCATAATGTTTTTGTTTTCTTTATTAATATATATATATATATATATATATATATATATATCTGGGTCAGAACTGCATAACATGCCCAGTGTGGTACTGGACTTTTATAATTCAACTTACAGATTCATATAGTCACAGCATATCAGTCTTGATTACATCACTTACGGTACGTACCAACAGTTTGGTACTCTTGGGGGTCCAGGCAAAGCCAAAGAGTCTGAACAGATGCAGTACGAAGGCTGTATGTACACAAAACACGGCGATAGCGGTTTCAGGTTAACAAAAAACTCTCAAAAAGTCGCCGACATCACCGAGAAACCTCGCTAAATTTGTCACTAGTTGCTTTTAGGAAAAAACTCATTAGGGGGGTCTGAAAAGCCGCTAGCTCTAGCGACAAAGCTGCCAAGTTGGCAACACTGATAACATGCCGCCATTATTATTATTATTATTATTATTATTATTATTATTATTATTCTTTTTCTTCTTGAGTTTAATGGCAGTTGGTAATCTATGGTGCGTTACCGCCACCACCTGTAAGGAGTGTGAACTAAATGCCGTGCTTGCAGTTTAGTCACAGCTTCTTTTAAAATTTTTATTTAATATTAGTAAATGGGCAGTGGGCCGGTCCAAAATGATGGATGGGCCGGTTCTGGCCCTTGGGCCGCCAGTTGAATACCCCTGGTTTAGGGAGACGGGGTCAGCCTTCCATGGTGGATGGCAGCGTCCAAGAGAGGTGAAGAAGAGAGTGGAGCGGGTGATCTGTGACAGAAGGAGAGCTGCTATGATGGATGGTTTGGAGACGGAGACACTGACAGAAAGACTGCAGGCAGAGGTCAAGAGGTTAAGATCTTCATTGGGAGTGACCAGGATGGACAGGAAAAGAACTGAGTCCATCAGAGGGACAGGTCAGGTTTGGAAACCAAACTCAGAGATTCACATTTTCAATGAAAGCTGTTTAACAGCGTTATCACTGAAAAGAACTGATGTACAAACAAAGTGAGCATTTCTGAGGAACACAAACACTGACTGTGAGCTCGCTTCTCATGTCAACACCAACACACACATTTACACTTGGTTTGGGTTCAAAAATACACTTCCTGCTAATGTTTCACAATAAAAGCCTACCAAATAATCTAGGGGTTTTACTTTGAAGCACTCATCTTCAGCACTGACTTCACTGAGCACAATGACATCATCAGGGCATCATTTAATGCAGCCTCAGCAGCTCTGGATCTTTGCTCTACAACACACATCTGTAACAGCTGAATCACACAGATGTGAAGGCTGATAGGTCACCAGTCACTAACGGAGCCAAGAGCAGAACCAACGAGGACACGAGAGAAGAGCTACTTACAGGTTTCACTTGGAGGTAAACAGACTGGGAGTCACTCAGTAACTCTGAGAGTTTCTGTGGGAGGGTGAGCAGCAGGCAGGAGCTGTGAGGGAAGTTTGCACTTCCAGTTTCTCTTCCAAGAAGGCAGCAGCAGCTTCCAGAGGAAGAGTGGAGGTGGAGCTGGGTGCAGGCTCTGCAGTCAACCGGCAGTTGAAAAACTCACTAACAATCTGTGAGTGTTCCCACAGAATCAGCCCTGCCACAGTTACACAAACACACCCACTTTATGTTTTCCAGCACTCTCTCCTTAATACGACAACACACATTCATCCATCTTTACGTGGAAATACAGCCTGATGTCATGATATTCACTCACAATGTGTGCACCTCAAAGAATGCAAAGATGCTTCAGAACAAAAGCTGTTTCTGCTAAAGTAGATCATTGATCACTCACACACACACACACACACACACACACACACACACACACACACACACACACACACACACACACACACACACACACACACACACACACACACACACAATGAAGCTTCCTCCAGATTTGAGCTCAAATGCAGGAAAATGTTTCAGTAACACAGCGTATCATTGAATCTGAGCACTGAAGCTCTGAGTTCAAAGCATGGACGTAGGAGTGAGTTTACTGACGCATATTGTAAACCTGACCGATCTGTAAATACTGAGCAAAGCATAAAGAAATGCTATTCGATTTTTTACTTTCTTCTTTTTCAAATGTTTCTTGGAAGAATAGTGTTGTGTCAACAAAATCAACAAAAATAATAACGAGCAGAAATAAATAAATAAAAGTTATACCTCTCACGTGTGCCTTACTGACAACACAGTGTGCTGTTGCACTTTACAGCCCTGCATTTAATAATTGGGTCTTTTTACATTTTTGTGATTTCTTATTTATTGCTGTGTGCGCGTCATATTTATTTTATTGTACTATCTTGTTTTCATGTCCATCACTTTGGTCAACCTTGTTGTTTTAAATGTGCTTTATAAATAAATTTGGATTGGGAAATTTAGAGGCGGAGCCGGTGAGCTCAGATGGAGTGGATGAAATGTTTTTCTAGCGTCCAAAAGAAGCTTTTCTCCCTGTAACCTCCATTAATCCTTTACTGGGAAACAGCTGGAGATCCTTCATCAACCACCTGATCAGTAAGTGAAGAAAAGAGAACTTTGTAGCTGCTCCATCCACCCTGTTTGTTTCACACAGGGGAAAACTGCAGTACGGTAGTTAAAATATGCAGATGAACTGTTAATACGAAAAAAGTATTTCTTATCCAGTTACTCGGGTAATCGATGGAATAATCGATAGAATACTCAATTACTAAAATAATCAATAGTTGCAGCCCTAATGAAATTTGCAACATACCATAAGCCAAAGCATCACCTTCTCACACAGGAGCAACAGGATTCAGGTGACAGAGTGATTGTTGTAAGTAAGTAAGTAAAGTTTATTTATATAGCGCTTTACACAGACAAAAAGTCACAAAGTGCTGTACAATAATTAAAAAACAATAAAAAAAAAAACAGATAAAACACCATGTTAAAAACATAACATTACCATATTAAAAGAAAAAGAAAGTCTGGTTAAACAGAAAAGTTTTCAACTGCTTTTTAAAAGATGCCACAGAGTCAGCTAAACGGAGCTGGAGTGTAAACAGTTCCAGAGCTTTGGCACCACTGCCTGAAAAGCTCTGCCCCCCCGGTCCTTAGTCTTGTATGTGGGACAACTAAAAGATTTTGATTTTGTTGTGAGAGATTGTTGACTTATGTAAAATTGATCCAGGCATTTAAGAACCCTTTTTAAAAATAATACAAAAAAGTATCGTGCCATCCCTCGAACACACTAACATGTAAGATAGGAACTGATTTTTAATCTGACTGCTGGAGAAAAGCTCATCACTAACATGAACTCTAACAGCTAAAACACTTTAAATCCAGGAAGAAGGTTTCCTCAAACATTTCAATCTTATGGATCTTTTGTCTTAGATGTGTTAAATTCAGGGTTGTCAAACATAAGGCCTGAGGCCCAACAAAATATTCACTTAGTCCAATCCAGCCCACTGGATGGCAAATTTATAATACTGCTGCAATCTCATCTGAACACAACACACATTTCTGCAACTTTATAATACAAATACTAAAACTAAATACAAATAACTGCATGCTACTAATTGCTAGAAAAAATGTAACTATGTAACATTTTCTTTCACAGCTCCCTCATCAGATCTTTACAGGAGATTCCATCGGAATTCTGTGGAGCCGGATCTCAAGGTTTTTAAGTTTGACAGAAGAGGATCTTTGTGTGTCTGCAGATTCATTGTGATCCAATGATGGGAATGATTTCAGGCCTACATGATCACGCTGATGTTTGCACAGAGCAGATAATGAAGAGAATGTTTTTGCACATTGGTAACAGTGAAACAGTTTCTTTGCAGCGTGGGATCGTTTGTGTTGGGAGTATGAAGTGAGATTCCTGAAGCTCTTGTCACACTGGTCACAGCTGTAGTTCCCTTCAGTGTGTGAACTTTCATGAAGGTTACGATTACCTGAATGTGAGAAGCTTTTGTCACAGTGTCTGCACTTGTATGGTTTCTCTCCTGTGTGGACTCGTTTATGCACTTTAAGGTGACCTGCAGTGGTGAAGGATGACCCACACTGGTCACAGAGGTGCTTTTTAACCCCACTGTGGATGAGTTCATGGCGTTTTAATGCACCTGTTGTGGTGAAGCTCCTCCCACATTCTTTGCAGTACTTCAGTTTGTGTCCAGTGTGTCTACGTTGATGTATTTTTAGGCTCTTTTGATGACTGAAAGTTTTCCCACAAAGGTCACAGAGAAACGCTTTCCCACCACCACAGTGATGACAGGGCTGAGAACTGGATCCATCTGTGTGGCTCTGCTTCTACACAAAGACACAAAGACAGTGTAAGTCCAGGAATCCTTCAACATTTTTATCCTGGACGTCGCCTGGAATAAAGAGCATCTCTGCCAACGTCCAATTACATTTTACTGTTTACATTACAACACTCAGCTTACTGGATACAAGAACTACAATACTACCACCATAATACTACTATAATACTCATTTAATACTAGAATAACCTTAATGTCATACTACAGTACTACAACTGTAACACTACAATACTACCACCATAATACTGTAACAATACTCATTTAATACTATGATAACTTTAATGTCATACTACAGTACTACCACTTTAACACTGCAATAATACTCATTTAATACTACAATAATCTTAATGTCAAACTAAAGTACAACCACTGTAATAGTGCAATATCACTGTTCTCCTAAACTGCTGACAACGTAGTGCTACAACGTCACACTATAATAACACTAATGTAATACTGCAATAATATTGTACTACTGCATTACCACAACTGTAAATGTGCAAAAACATCAGTGTAATACTATAATGCTTTTATAGGACCAGAATATCACAGTCATACTACAATACTTCTAATGACATATATACCACCACCATACTATACAGAGTACATTCATAGACCACAACAAACTGTGGGACTCACTATAAGTGAGCAGTAGGGCTGCAACGATTCATCGACGTAATCGATGACGTCAACTACAATAATTTGTCGACGTAGAATTTCATCGTCGAAGCGTCGTACTTTTAAACCCATCCATATATTTTGTTCCGCTTATTGCGTGATTGTGTAATTGCAATAAGCATGAAAATTAAATAAAATGGAGACAGACTGTCAAAGGTGTGGGAGCATTTGACAGAAACTAAAATAAAGCTGAAAGCTGTGCAGAGCTTTCCCTCCACGGCAGCATTGCTGCAGTGCTGAGTGTTTAAAACGCCGGCACTCTGGAGCTGTGACGGCAGCTCTGCATGGGTACTTTAGTGCCTCGTAGATACCTGTTAATGTTTGTACAGTAATGTTTCTGTTAGTTTACCTGTGAGAAACAAGCTCTCATGGATGATGTTTGCTAAGCACCACCATTTCAGTTATGTTAGCTAATGAGTGAAGGACAATAAGAGCTACTATTATTTTTTTTTCCCTCATATTGATATCAGCGTTCATTCTGAATAGTAAACCTCTGTATGAACCGAATCGTCTGTAAACTTTTCAGCTGTTGTGGATGGAAAAAAACTTTTGATTTAATTTGAAGCCTTATTTGAACTTTTGAACAGAGGCCATTTTTGTTTATTTGCAGATTATATTTCATATTTTCATTTAAAAATAAAAATATGCATTTTTTTATTTGATATTTATTGTGATGGTCACATTAATCTTTAAAATACATTTGATTAGTTTCAAACTTGTATTTTTATGTGTCATTATTTTTATTGTGAGAAGAGAACAAGGTGATGTTAACAGGTGGGCAGACTTGAACAGGTGAGTTAAGATTGAAATAATCGTTGACTAACCGACTAATCGATAACAAAAATGACAGATTATTCGACTACCAAAATAATCTTTAGTTGCAGCCCTAGTGAGCAGTGAGTGATTTTGGACACAGCTGTGTCTGTTCATTTTTCATACGGCTCATTTCATACAGACTTTCTCCTGCAGCCTTCAAACACGTCCCACTTTGACTCTGTGAGCTGGAGAACGGTGGAACAAAGAGAGGACATGAGAGGAAGATGAGACTCTCTCTAAGGTAAAGACTGCTCAGCAAGTGTCCTTTGATAAACTACTAATTTAAAGCTTACAGGTAACGTTATCATTCATTTTAGAGTTTTAGTCAGATATTGGATCTGTACATGATGTTTCATCTTCTAGAAAGTTTCCTGAAAGCAAATGAAATGATAATTCATGTGATTCAAAGTTTATAGTGGACAGTAAGTGCAGCTAAACTGGATAGTTTGCAGTGTTGTGGTTCAGTTTACAGTGATGAACTCTGTTGGACTGCTGCAGGGCAGACTGTGGGATCCTCGGTCACTGCTAGGTTAGGTCCTGGTAGCAGCAGAGACATTATGAGAGAGAGACATGGAGCTCAACTCTGAGCTGAAACCTCTGACTAAATATTAGAGAGAAAGATGGAGGAAGTATAACTACCAGGGGAGAAGCTGTTAAAATCTGATTTGTGTACAAGAAAACTTTTAGCTGATTTTATCAGATCTGACTGAATATTCTGTGCATGAAGTTTTTATGTCCCGTTGATCTTTGAAATGAAAGTTCATTTAGATAATGCTTCAAAATAACTGTAAGTGCTCCAGTGTGTTTCAATATGGCTGCAAAGTAACAGGACTCACTTCTAGAAGGAGTCATCAGTTTGAATTTAAGCTGATTGTGTTCTTTAGGGACACTTGCAGCCAGAACTCCAGCAGCCATAATGGCAAATGTAACATGGACCTATATATGGTAGGAAGAGGTTACACCACCCAGGAAGCTCCGCCCACACACAGCAACAGGAAACCAGGTGAGTCAAAGACAAACAATGTAAATGTTTTAAAGGCCCACTTCCAGCTCTGCTGTGGAAACATTAACGTAAACGAGCCAAATATACGACAAAAAGCGGCATCACAAGCAAACAGCAGAGCAGGCAGCCTGTTAAGGACCGACTCCCTGTGACAACTATTTAAACTGTTTGTAGTTTGGCTCTGTTTACTCTGTGCTAACAAAGCTTACAGGTGTTTTTACCTGCAGACAGAAGAATTTGGGCTTCAAAGCAAAGAATTAAACAGAAATGCTTTGATAATTTGTTCTATGGTTGGATTTTATCATTTATTTTTATGACAATAACATTATTTTTATTCTATATACACCTGACTGAAGAAGGAGCCACTGTAAACCAACATAAAGACCCATATATGCAGAAATAATAATACCATGATATACCAGGAAACTGGTGTATCATAAATAATACAGTGATATAAATGTTTGTCACTACAAAAAGCAATAATTTAGTTTCTTATGATCATAGAAGCAAAAATCATAACTGAACAGTTGTTCCCAACAGTCAGGCTAAAGTTACAAGATCAAAATAAAAACACATACCTCACAGTAACTGCACTTGTAGAGTCTCTCTCTGCTGTGGATCTGTTGGTGTTTTCTCAGGTAACGTGGAGCTTTAAAAGTCTTATCACACAGGTCACATTTATGAGGTCTCTCCTCAGTGTGGGTAAACATGTGTTGTTGTAATTGTTGGTCTGTTCCAAACTTTTTGCCACACTGATCACAGCAGTACACATCATGTCCAGTGTGAATGCGTAGGTGTGTATTTCTGTTCACTAGCAGACTGAAAGTTTTTCCACAATAGTCACAGCTGTATGCCTTAATTCCAGAGTGGGTAACTTGATGCCTCTTTAAGCTGTTACTCTGAGTAAAAGCTCTGCCACACTGATCACAGCTGTACGGTTTCTCTCCACTGTGGATGAGTTGGTGTGTTTTTAAGCTTCTAGCCAGGGTAAAAGACCTTCCACACAAATCACAGCTGAACGCTCTCTCTCCACTGTGGATGAGTTGGTGTGTTTTTAAGTGTCCAGCCTGGCTAAAAGACTTTCCACACTGATCACAGCTGAACGGCTTCTCTCCAGTGTGGATGAGTTGGTGTCTTTTTAGATTACCCTTCCAGGTAAAATCCTTCCCACACTGATCACAGCTGTATTGTTTTCCTCTCTTCCTTCTGTGAGGTTTGTCAGCCTCCTGACTTCTCGCTCCATGTTGGTCCTGCAGTGACAGAGATACAAACAGAGGCAGTGAGTGAAATGCAGTCGTGGAACAAACTTCAAACCCCATTAATATTAGAGTTTTTTTGGAGCCTCCAAAGATCTACTAAGTCTATTACCTCCACCTACTGGTGAAAGTAGCACATTACATGCAGCCATGTACAAGGGAAAAGAAGAGGAAACATAAATGTATGTACAATGATTTCAAAGCATTAATTGGACATCCTGGTTATAAAGAATCATAACATGTCAAAATGCCAAAGGATGGGACAACACTGCAAATGGATGAAAGCCATCCTGGAAACTTGTTTTATCTGTGAGCTAACAGACACATCCTGGTCAAAGATGAATCCAAGATTCCTCACAGGACTACTGCAGGCCACATGAAGGCCATAAAAGGACAGCAAACACACACTTTTTCAAGTACTGTATGCATATATTTTCTAACAAATAACAAAGCAAATATGAGCTCTCTCTCACTGAGTTTCTGATCACACTGACAGACAAACTCCACAGTGTTGAGCTGCAGTTTGTGATGTAGTTGTTGTTCTGCTCTGCAGCCTCTGTGAGTTTGGTGTAGCAGCACATGAAGCAGCTCTCCACCTTCTGCAGCTTCTGCTCAGAGTGACCCTGAAGCTTGAAGCAGATCTTCAGAGCAGAACAAGGACTACTGCCACCAGCTGCAGTCCAACACAGTGGAGTTGGAGTGGGTTGAACCACGGGATGAGAGACTCTGGGGATCACCACAACAGCAACATCAACAGCTACTGGGACAGCATTTCCAAACCAGTAAGAACTGGAATCAAACTGGTTGGAAAACAATGAGATCTAATGAGGAGAGAGTGGAAAAGTGCTATGAAAATATGAAATGTGTAATTATAACAGTGATGAAAATGACATTATAGATCAAATACTGCTCAATGAAAATGATGTATTGTGTGATAAATTGTGGGTTTGATCTGAATCTTGATTATTAATGTCTTTGTTTCAGTGTCCTGTTAAAATGTGACCTTTTTATTTGGTCTGGTTGTAACTTCAGTGCTAACTGGGACCATAATAAACCAAACCAGCAGCAGCTGATGAAGTCACACAGTTTCAATAATAGTGTAACACTGAGATTTTTCTCACCTGTTGTGTTGAACTCATTGTTTCCTCTGTAGAGGCTGAAAATGTTCCTCTGCTGCTCCGTCAGACTCTCCTCCTCCTGATGATCAGCTGCAGGAGAACAGATCTTTATTAGAAGCTACCACACTGCACTGTTTGGGGGGATGAGCCCTTTAAGGCTGATTTGGATTTAGACACTTCAACAGTGAGGCTGGAAAAGGAGGAAGTGTTTCAGAGTGGAGACAGAGGCAGTTTCAAAGTTCAGCTTTAGTAAAGCAGTGAGAGGCTAAACAGGTGAACTGAAAGAAACTCCAAAACCAGTTTGCAGTCAACGACTCTGCTTCTGTCTGGAAAGTTCTCAGTGACCCAACCACAAGCCTAAAGCCCCCCCACTGCACCAGCAGTTCACACCTCACCAACAGCCTGAACAGCTTCTCCTGTAGCTTCAACAATGGGACAGACCTGTTACTCCCCCACCTCCACCATTCATACTACAACAGGGACCTGCTCACCACCTCACAAGTCTCTCCACCCCCCATGACGCCTCTCTCCATAGTTGAGAGAGATGTAGATACTCTTTCAGAGACAGAACCCCCACAAAGCAGCTGGACCAGACTCAGTGTCTCCATCATCTACCACACAGTGGATCCCAGTAGAAAGCAAATATAGAAACAGGAGAACATCTGAATTCACTCTGTGCTAAACATTCATTTGATAGAAGGAACAATTGTAATCATAGTCAGATCTACCTGAGCTTTAATGATGGGGCCTTTTAACCTACACATTCAACACTTTTTACCAGCTTTCCTTCCTGGCTTTGACTGCTGCAGCTGTGTTTGACACTGGAAGACATTTTTAAATTCTTCTTCACTCTTCATGATTATACTTTATTCTTTTGGGGGAAATGCAGCTTTAAACCTTCAAATGTTCAAGTGAACCCAACAATACACAAGAAAAATCAATCTGATTGATCACAAGTGGACAAACTTCTGGCTTCTGTAGACAAAATAAAATCCAACATTTAATCCACAACATGATTAAAACATTCTTCTTGTCCCAAATCAGCAAGAGCTGCACATGAAGCACCACAATATGTTTTTATCCTCAGTGATTTCAGATATGAACGCTGTTTACTTTCATCAGTGTTTGTTAACATCTTCCTCTGCATTATATATGCATACAGTACTTGAAAAAGTGTGTGTTTGCTGTCCTTTTATGGCCTTCATGTGGCCTGCAGTAGTCCTGTGAGGAATCTTGGATTCATCTTTGACCAGGATGTGTCTGTTAGCTCACAGATAAAACAAGTTTCCAGGATGGCTTTCATCCATTTGCAGTGTTGTCCCATCCTTTGGCATTTTGACATGTTATGATTCTTTATAACCAGGATGTCCAATTAATGCTTTGAAATCATTGTACATAAATTTATGTTTCCTCTTCTTTTCCCTTGTACATGGCTGCATGTAATGTGCTACTGTCACCAGTAGGTGGAGGTAATAGACCTAGTAGATCTTTGGAGGCTCCAAAAAAACTCTAATATTAATGGAGTTTGAAGTTTGTTCCACGACTGCATTTCACTCACTGCCTCTGTTTGTATCTCTGTCACTGCAGGACCAACATGGAGCGAGAAGTCAGGAGGCTGACAAACCTCACAGAAGGAAGGGAGGAAAACAATACAGCTGTGATCAGTGTGGGAAGGATTTTACCCAGAAGAGTAAACTAAAAAAACATCAAGTGATCCACACTGGAGAGAAGCCGTTCAGCTGTGACTTGTGTGGAAAGTCTTTTACCCAGGCTGGACACTTAAAAACACACCAACTCATCCACAGTGGAGAGAAGCCGTACAGCTGTGATCAGTGTGGCAGAGCCTTTAATGACAGTAGCCACTTAAAGAAGCATCAAGTCACCCACTCTGGAATTAAGGCATACAGCTGTGACTATTGTGGAAAAACTTTCAGTCTGCCAGGTGAAGAAAACCTGGACAACCAGTCTATCCCCCCAGGTTCCGGCATGTTCGTTTATTAAACAGAAATTAGACAATACAAAGGAATAAGGAGTCCAATTATTAAATTTAATAAAGCCATGTCAAACAGTTTACAGATTAATCTGGGTCAGACTGCATACCATACTCGTGTGAGATGGCATGAAGTACTGGCACTTTCTAATTCAAGTTACAGTTTTCATATAGTCAGAGCATATCAGTCTTGATTACATCATTTACAAAACAGAATGTGGAAAACAGATAATTTCAACAACAGGGTGACCTCGAAGTCTCCATTTCTATCATTGTGTAGTCTTCATCAGTGCGGCTCATTGTACAGTCAGAACACAAAGTTCATGATGACACAGAACATTATAAGCTTCTGTATTTTTAATCAGTTAAGTTATTTTCCAGACAAATTTCTCAGGGAAGTAAACGTATGTAAGTAAATGTATGTGGCATATACTATGAATATTCCAACAATCCCCCTTTTGACCTTAGACATTTCTAAGGTCAACTTCACCAGCCTGACCTCGGGTGGTCAGCCAGGACTATATTGATATTAAAACCCAGAAGAGAATTCCTGGAAAACTAATCTTATACTATTGTGATTGTGAATTTAGCAAAAAATTAGACAGAGTTTAATAATGTCATATTTATAATGATGTACCAACTTTCTATACTTTCTTATGGCCTGAAAAACAAAAAGACAACAAGCATTAGTCTTTCATATGTCAATGTTGTTCAGTGAAGTGGATTAGCATTTAAATTTCATCAGTTAAAGTAAATTCTGCATATAAATTGGCCCACATGACAAACAGTAACATGAAACAGTCACTATCTAATAATTTTCCTCAAATTCATTAAAAACATGGATTGCATCCCTTCAGGATCAAATCCAGTTCCATGATGAAAATCTTACTGCAAACATAAAGAAATGATCACTGATCAGTGCACAGGTAATAGTTATATATGCAGCCTTCTTTCAGCCTTCAGCACAGCCTGCTCATATTCACCAAAGCCATGATGTTCAAACCACAGCAGTCAGCACTTGTCACCTGAAGATGCATTCCTGCACCTCTTTAGACACAGCTGTTCACATCTGGCCGTCATCCTGGTTATTTTCCTGTTAAAGGCTCATAATGTCTCAGGTATGATTTCAGGTACCTGTGGAAAAAGTCCAGTGAAGAAAAAGTTCCAAATTTTTCCCTGTCAATTAAACAAAATATCATGAACTGCAGGTCCTGTGGGTCAATAATTAAATTTGCACAAACTAAGACAGGACATCAAAATGCCCATAAATATTCTAAGGATCTATTTATTCAATGGCTTTTAGTTATAAATCTTTTCTTTTGTTTATTAGCCTGAGAAAAATGAGCTTACAATTTTAATATACCACTAGTTTACTAATTTACTAATTGGTGGATTCAATCCACCCAATGAACCTAAATTAATGCACCTAGAGTTAAATGTCAGATCAAGCAAAAGGCTAATTTGTGCTTCTGTCTGTCTATGAGTGGGTGAGCGTGAGTGAGTGAGTGAGTGAGTGAGTGAGTGTGTGTAAGCTGCTTCTTCATTGTCAGTGTTTGTGTTTTGTTTTGCAAGGTCAGTGTCAGCTGTCTCCTTTTTCATCCAATTGTAAAGTTAACTTTTGCACTTTGGTCTCAAAGTCATCAGAAAATTCAAAATGTAAATGAATGTCCTTAAATTAAAATTTGACACACCTTCTATGTAAGCAAGAGTGGAACAAAAAGAACACAAGAAAACAAAAAACAAAATATGGGTGATTCTCAAAATATCTAAAAATAATCATTTTAAAGTTCTCTCTCTCTCTCTCTAATCTTAAGCAGCTCTTGGATAAGTTTGTCTGTAAAATTACTGTTCAATTCTGACTCCTTTGGCATGAAAATCTGGGGAAATGAAATATCTTAGAGAGATTGACAATCAAAATCATTTCAAAGTATTCTACTAGACTCAAAATTATATTTATTCTGTAAGGGTCTGTAACCCAAAAAAAGCATAATTATGGCAGATAAACTATGGCTTCATAAACCTCAAGTTATTAAATCATGAAGGGGAAAAATGCAAAACCTTGACCTAAAACAACATCAGCAGTTGTTACTAGTTCAGCAGTGAAATAAAAATGGCTTTAACTTTTTTTTTCTTTTCATTTAATGTAATTCTATGTTTTTAAATCTAAAACCCCTGCAATGGGATTTTTACCAGAAAACAAACAAAATAAAAATAAAAATGTTATGGACAATGTCTTTAGTCAAGATGTAGATACTTTTAGGGTTAGTGGTCATACTCACAATACCATTGCTCATTGACCTTACATGCAGCTCACTGCAGGTTTGTCATCTTTGGTCTAAAGTGAAATCAGGGCGTGTCCCCCTGAGGCCTCATGGGAATTTATAAGAGAACAATAGTTAGTGCTGGAGGAAGCATTAAACAAATTATACTCTTGAAACCACAAAATTCTGGCCCCTGTAGGGGGGGCCTTATAATAGTAGTTGAGTCATACTACTGAATATAGCATAACTGAAATTAAAATCTTGAAATCAATTGCTTTCTGCCTGGGAGTTCTTTGACCTTTGACCCTCTAATGTGCTGATTCTTCACTGAGACCCTGTGACTGATTGCACCTGTTGTTATCGACCCCCACGTCAAAAAAGGCCTCCTATGGATGACCCTCTTTCTGGGTTCAGGCTTGTGCACAAAGATCATCGGTCAAGAACTCTCAGGTCACCTGTTCATGTGATGGTTGGCCTCCTCCTTCTTGTGGAACCAGGAGCCTTTTTTCATATGAGTTTATGGAGCTCTCAGTCTGTTCAGGAGATCTTAGGATGAGCTTGAACACCTCGATCTGCACCAGTTTCTTTACTGGCAGCTGATCCTGTCTCCTGCAGCCCCAGTGATGTTGTTCAGGCTCCTGTTAGAATAAAACTGAGAGATTTTCATTAGTTAAATCTTTACTTTTCTCCTAGTTCATATCCCTCCTTTTGAGACAAACTCTGTTTGTCTCAATTATTTAATTTAGGTTATTTATCTAAAGGGTATACTGATTTTTATATTATTAGCTTCTGGGATTTTTTTCCTTTAATGCTTAAATTGGTCAGACATTCAAAATTCAAATGTTCTCTGCTATTCTCTAAATCTTAGCTTTAAAAAAAACTACCAACTAAAGAAATGTAAATGCACAAAAGAATAAATCGGGAACTTGTATTTTATCCTACATGGGCCAACCAATAAGTTTTTCAGTTCTCTATATTTTGCTCTGTAGCAGAGCAGCAGCTCAAAGTTTGGCACTTTGTTTTGGGTCTTTATTTCACAAAGTTTTTACATGCACTGTTTTTTTTGTTTTTTTTTTTGTTTTTTTTTCTAACCTTTCTTTTGAGGTTTTACTAAAACTGAGCTTGTCATGGAAACTTTTTCTTGAAATTTAACAACGATCTTCTGGAAAAATGACCTCTAATAATTTGCAAAAAATACTTCAACCTGAAATTTTTAAGGCATCTATTTTAGTGGCTTTGTTTGTTCATTATTTATTTTTAAAGCAATAAAATCCTGACTCCCTTTTTTTTATGATTTTTAAATTTTTTTTGTCTTTTTATCCATCTGTGGTCGGCTTATCTCTCATATGTTAATCGGAAGCGAAAACTTCCTTCCGAGAATTTTTGACCAGCATTACCTTATCAACAACCATCTCAGCCCATATTAAAGAAAAGAAAAAGAAGAGAAAAAACTTAGAGCTATAACTCTCATCCACACGCACGACTTCTGTCTCTGGCTCTCACTTAGATTCCTGCGCACACATCCTTGAGATAAAAATGCACACACACACACACACACACACAGCAATGCTAAAACCTTGGCACCATTCTCTTTTCCTTTTTTCCTTTTTCTTTCTACACATACTGACACACAGACACAGCTATGACAAAACAGCTAATATTGACCATTGGACTCGTCCTATTCCTCTAAACTCTGTTCCTTTTTAAACAACAAATGACACCATACTGTGCAAAGAAATTCACCTCAAAATATTTTGTCCTTATTTCCTATTTCTCTCTGAAACATACATGACAATACAAATACACAGCAGTACTCAGTCACACACACAGACACGTGGAGGCCTCCTTACACACTCAAAGACACACATTCAAGCATCCATCAGTTTTTTTCAATATTCATTATTGTTGTAGATTTTTCTTTCCCAAGTGACCTAATTTTGGGATTGCTTACTAGGGGGATTGCTTACTTCAGGTGGGTGAGTCAAAGTTTTTGACCCAAAGCTCAACTTTTACCTGATTAGGATGGAGACATTTCTCCTTTAATTTTAGGTTTCAGCTTAATATCTGTGCTTGTAGGTTTACTCTAAATTAATTTTACATCACCAGTTATTTTGAAGTTTCACCCTCTTTAATCGGAGCCCCTTTTCTACACCCAGTGTCATCAGTCATTTTGTCAGTCAGTCAGTCCAAACTGCAACAACAAAAACAATGTTAGCAAGGTACCATTTATATTTTTTCTTTTTTTAGGATTTTTATTTTTATTACAAAAAACTCTTTTTTCTCTTTATCTCTTTATTTCTTCATTTCTCTGTATGTTTTACTTTTTCTTTATTCTCTTTATTCTTTATCTCTTGGGCTTTTAAAGGATTTTAGTTGCTTTTATGGATTTCTGAAGTGAAGATTCTTATGAAAGAACCATATAACCATAAGCCATTACTCTCGTCGACTTCTACCAGGAGTGCTATGTCTTTACGCGCTAGACCAACCTCTCTATACCGGGAGGACATTGGTAAAAAGCAGATGGCCAGTTCACTTCAGAAAAACCAAAGGCCCTCTAAACCTAAAAACCCCCTGAATAGGTATTTTCAGTGGGTTGGCCAGTTTCCCACCCGGACTCATCACCTGCTATTCGCTTTGCCTATTTTTCTTTAAACTCTTTTATTCTTTTCAACTCTTTTTCTTTAACTCTTTTAAACTCTTTTATTCTTTTCACTCTTTTCTTTAACTCTTTTAAATTCTTACACCTGTGTGAAATGGCTAGAATTACACCTTCCTCCTGTCTTACCACCAGTGACCATAATTTGATACAATTCAATATGCAGATATTTAGAAAAGGTCTCTGCCAACCTTTAGGTGGAGATCTCCTGGTCACTGATAGAGTCTGGAAGTCAGTACTGTCACGAGGAACCTCGAAGCGGCGATTATCGGTGGCCAAATTCACTCCTTATTCCCAAGAAACTCAAAAAACATCTAAAAATGAAAAACCTTCCTGTTTAATCACGTCGGGGGTCACCATCTGAAGGAACCTGAAAAACCAGCCTATCCCCTGAGGTTCCGGCGTGTTCGTTTATTAAACAGAAATTAAACCATAGACGGAATAAGGAGTCCAAATATTAAATTTAATAAAGCCATGTCAAACAGTTTACAGATTAATCTGGGTCAGACTGCATACCATACTCGTGTGAGATGGCATGAAGTACTGGCACTTTCTAATTCAAGTTACAGTTTTCATATAGTCAGAGCATATCAGTCTTGATTACATCATTTACAAAACAGAATGTGGAAAACAGATAATTTCAACAACAGGGTGACCTCGAAGTCTCCATTTCTATCATTGTGTAGTCTTCATCAGTGCGGCTCATTGTACAGTCAGAACACAAAGTTCATGATGACACAGAACATTATAAGCTTCTGTATTTTTAATCAGTTAAGTTATTTTCCAGACAAATTTCTCAGGGAAGTAAACGTATGTAAGTAAATGTATGTGGCATATACTATGAATATTCCAACACAGGGAACAGAAATGCACACCTACGCATTCACACTGGACATGATGTGTACAGCTGTGATCAGTGTGGCAAAAAGTTTGGAACAGACGCACAGTTACAATCCCACATGTTTACCCACACTGAGGAGAGACCTCATAAATGTGACCTGTGTGATAAGACTTTTAAAGCTCCACAGCACCTGAGAAAACACCAACAGATCCACAGCAGAGAGAGACTCTACAAGTGCAGTTACTGTGAGGTATGTGTTTTTATTTTGATCTTGTAACTTTAGCCTGACTGTTGGGAACAACTGTTCAGTTATGGTTTTTGCTTCTATGATCATAAGAAACTAAATTATTACTTTTTGTAGTGACAAACATTTATATCACTGTATTATTTATGATACACCAGTTTCCTGGTATATCATGGTATTATTATTTCTGCATATATGGGTCTTTATGTTGGTTTACAGTGGCTCCTTCTTCAGTCAGGTGTATATAGAATAAAAATTATTTTATTGTCATAAAAATAAATGATAAAATCCAACCATAGAACAAATGATCAAAACATTTCTGTTTAATTCTTTGCTTTGAAGCCCAAATTCTTCTGTCTGCAGGTAAAAACACCTGTAAGCTTTGTTAGCACAGAGTAAACAGAGCCAAACTACAAACAGTTTAAATATTTGTCACAGGGAGTCGGTCCTTAACAGGCTGCCTGCTCTGCTGTTTGCTTGTGATGCTGCTTTTTGTCGTATATTTGGCTCGTTTACGTTAATGTTTCCACAGCAGAGCTGGAAGTGGGCCTTTAAAACATTTACATTGTTTGTCTTTGACTCACCTGGTTTCCTGTTGCTGTGTGTGGGCGGAGCTTCCTGGGTGGTGTAACCTCTTCCTACCATATATAGGTCCATGTTACATTTGCCATTATGGCTGCTGGAGTTCTGGCTGCAAGTGTCCCTAAAGAACACAATCAGCTTAAATTCAAACTGATGACTCCTTCTAGAAGTGAGTCCTGTTACTTTGCAGCCATATTGAAACACACTGGAGCACTTACAGTTATTTCGAAGCATTATCTAAATTAACTTTCATTTCAAAGATCAACGGGACATAAAAACTTCATGCGCAGAATATTCAGTCAGATCTGTTAAAATCAGCTAAAAGTTTTCTTGTACACAAATAAGATTTTAACAGCTTCTCTCCTGGTAGTTATACTTCCTCCATCTTTCTCTCTAATATTTAGTCAGAGGTTTCAGCTCAGAGTTGAGCTCCATGTCTCTCTCTCATAATGTCTCTGCTGCTACCAGGACCTAACCTAGCAGTGACCAAGGATCCCACAGTCTGCCCTGCAGCAGTCCAACAGAGTTCATCACTGTAGACCGCAGGGTAATTTTTGATCTTAAGTTTGGAGTTGATTACAAAATAATTAATGCAAGGTTACAGCAAACTGCTACCAGGGGGCGCCCCGACTTGCTCACCTGACCTTCTGGTCAAGACCCTGGGCCCTATTGGGTTCTCAGACCATTAAGCCCCCTGATGTTTCTTCCTGAATGAGGTGAGTGCGGTGACCCGCTCACCAGGAACTGTGATTCTGCTCACTGAATAGAATATTTAAGCCCTGGGCAGAGCCTCTATCCCCTTTATTCCCAAAGTGGAGAAGAGAGAGCAGCTCTTCTCCTCCGTAGAGCTGGGGCTGAAGTTACCCCTTTCAAGCTCTCACTCTCAAGTATCACAGGACCACAAGAAACCAGCGGGAATAACTCAACACAACAAAAAAAGCCTTTTAGAGAGTTAATTCCTCTCCTATTTATTCAAGAAATAGGTAACAAGCTTACAATAAAACACACTTACTATGAAGAAGGCTTGAGAGTCGCTGGTACAATGTTCCAAAAAATGAAAAAAATTAAAACAGGAACTTCTGCTCTAACTAATACACTCCTTTCTTACTGACTCAACAAAGCCTCCAAAAGCCACCTCTTCTTCTTCTTCTTCTTCTTCTTCTTCTTCTTCTTCTTCTTCAAAGCTCTGCAAAGACTCTCTTTATAGGGAGGCGTCTTCCTGTTTTACGTCAGCACTTACGCAAAGGTTTACATGGGATATATGTATATAAGATGTAGATAAAAGAATTATATATATTTTTTTCACATCACATATAGATCAAATAATGATTACAATGATAAACATGAAGAGAAAAATAAAAACAATTAAAGCTGCAAGCGGCGTTAAAGGCCCTCGCCGCCTGCGCGCCCGCCAAACCCCGCGCGAGCCGCCTGCGAGCCCCCACGAACCCCCAGCAAGCCCTTTCTTTTGCCGAATGTAATACCCGAGTTACAGCTGTTATTGCACACGTTTCCAGTAGGTGGCGCTGCAACTGGCATTGAATAATGTAATGTGCATGTGTTCAGGAGTGGATCCTTATCACACTTGTGAAGTTTGGTGCAGATTGGACAATGAGTGTTTGAATTAGAGCAACTTCCTTGTTCCACTGGGGGCGCTATAGCTGCATTCAATAATGTCATGTGTATGTGTTCAGGGGCGGGTCCTTATCACACTTGTGAAGTTTGAGGGTAATCGGACAAAGTCTATGAGAATGAGAGGCAATCGAAATGCCATGGCGAAGGATCGAAGCTCGCCATGGCGCCAGGGCCACGCCCCTCTGCAGTGTAACATCATCATGGGCTTCACTGGAAATGTTTGGTCAATGTACAGCTGAAAAGACGTGAATAAAGTGTGTCATGCAGAAATGTTAGGTTTTCCATTGAAAATGAATGGGGAATTGGGGGCGGGGTGCAAAATGAGGCATGGGTGTGATTGACTTTTTTGATCAGGGTCATATACAGAAAGTGTAAACCAAATTTCAGAATTGTAGGAGTAACTAAAATTTTGGAGCTCCGTGTAAATTTAAGTTTGATTATGTAGGGGGCGCTATAGCAGGAATTGCCATTGTTTCTCCATTTATGGATTCACGGTGGGTCCGTACGTGAGTTGAATTGGAAAAGGTCAAAGTTCAGGCCAAGATGGCTGACTTCCTGTTTGTTGTGGGGGGGGTGGTCCAAGAGGATTTTTGGCTTGGCTGGACATGATCTGTGTGTGACGCGAACTTCGTGGTTCTACGACAAAGTTGACCGTGGCCTCTCCCATAGAGGGCCGAAAAATGAAATTTCCGGGGGGCGCCGTGGAGCCCCCTTTGAGAGTTTGCTCTTGGCGATAGTAAAAAACAAAATTTTTCGCCAGACCTGACCACTGTAGCGAAAATGGTGACTTTTCGTGCATGTTCAGGGGGTCAAATTTGAGGTCAAACTGGCAGAAAGAAAAATAAGAAGAATATAGAAGAAAAAGAAAAAAAATGAATAACACTAACAATTCCAATATTCCGCCTTTCCAGTCACCCACATATATACCTTTTCGGAAACGTCTCGACATGACGCACGTCCCCATGAGGTCCGGGGTCACTTGCGACCGCGTCCCATGCGACCGCCCCCATTTTTGCACCTCCCCCCCCTAACAAACACTATAGGCTCCTCGCCGACCCTTCGGTTGGCTCGGGCCTAATAAAACAAAAGAATAAAGCAATACATCGGCACAGTATGAGTCTCCTCTCTTTTTCCTACTCAGCAACTTTCTGCCTCTTGCTACCTCTGACTTCCTGTGCACTTTGGCTTCACACACACACACACACACAGAAGCTGCAGTAGCAGCTGCACACTTATGTCCCCCCCTCATCTCTGTCCCTTTCCTGCTTCTTAACAGTTTGGCATCCTTTAAAACAATGGGTTATGCACATAGATACTTCATAGAAAAACAGATACAAGTATATCATAAGTATATCATAAGTATATCATAAGTATAGTATATGTAGATAAGAGAATTGGTTTGTTTTCTCTAAAATATAATGATTACTATTATAAATCAAACAAACTTAAAAAATCACAAAGAATTACTTAAGATTGACATGATATCAGAAAAACATTCAGAGAAATAACACCATATCTACACTCCATTACTGCTCATGAATCAGTTCTTTTTATTGGCTTTGCAAGATGTGGATGTCTGTTATGCTTTTAGGTATCTGTTTTTTGACATACAAAACCTCCAACAATCACTGTAAACTGAACCACAACACTGCAAACTACCCAGTTTAGCTGCACTTACTGTCCACTATAAACTTTGAATCACATGAATTATCATTTCATTTGCTTTCAGAAAACTTTCTAGAAGATGAAACATCATGTACAGATCCAATATCTGACTAAAACTCTAAAATGAATGATAACGTTACCTGTAAGCTTTAAATTAGTAGTTTATCAAAGGACACTTGCTGAGCAGTCTTTACCTTAGAGAGAGTCTCATCTTCCTCTCATGTCCTCTCTTTGTTCCACCGTTCTCCAGCTCACAGAGTCAAAGTGGGACGTGTTTGAAGGCTGCAGGAGAAAGTCTGTATGAAATGAGCCGTATGAAAAATGAACAGACACAGCTGTGTCCAAAATCACTCACTGCTCACTTATAGTGAGTCCCACAGTTTGCTGAGCTCTATGAATGTACTCTGTATAGTATGATGGGGCTATATACTGCGAAATAAAACAGCTGTGAAGGAGGCCGTCCTTTGGAGACCTTTTCCTCTTTGTTCCAAGAGAGCTCAGAGGACGGTTCCTCTTGCTGCAAATAAAGTCAAGTGTTCCATGTTTTATAAAATGATCTGAACCTTTCAATATACTATTACATTATCAGTATTGTAGTATTACTGTGGTATTCTGGTCTTATATAAACATTATAATATTACACTGATGTTATTGCACATTTACAGTAGTGGTAATGTAGTACTGCAATATTATTGTAATATTACACTAATATTATAAGGCTGGTGATGGATGACCTTTTGGGCAGGGGGATGATTGTGGCTGTTTTTAGACAGGGGGGGGGGGGGGGGGGGGGGGGTAACTGCTTGGGCCAGGGAGAGGTTGAAAATCCTGGTGAGAATCAGGGTGAGCTGGTGGGCACACGCTCTGATCACCTTGCCAGGTATTCCGTCTGGTCCAGCAGCCTTCCTGGGGTTCACTCCCAAGAGCACCCGCTGTACCTCATGCTCCTGGACAGAGAGTGGGGTGGAGCTAGAGCCCTGTGGGGGGAGCAGGGCCAGAGCAGATGGGTGTTCCTGAGGTGTTTCAAAGTGAGCAAAGAAACAGTTCAGTTCCTCATCCATCACCAGCCTAAATGATTACAGCCCTGTGGCCCTCACACTGGTAACCATGAAGTACTTTGAAAGGCTGGTTCTCCAGCACATCATGGACCATCTCCCCCCACTTTCGACACCCATCAGTTTGCATATCATGCAAACGGATCCACAGAGGATGCCATCGCTGTAGCTCTCTACTCTGTGTTGAGCCACTTGGAGCAGCAGCAGAGCTACGCTCACATGCTCTTTGTGGATTACAGCTGCTTACGTACTGTATCACAGTATGGTACAGCAGCTGCACTGAGGCAGACAGGGTCAGGCTTCAGAGGGTAGTCAAGACAGCACCAAGAATCGTTGGCTGCCCTCTCCCCTCCCTGATGGACATCTACACCTCCCGCTGCATCAGCAGAGCAGGAACATCATCAAGGACAGCTCACACCCTGGCTTTGACCTCTGACCTGCTGCCCTCTGGCAGGAGCTACAGGAGCATCAAAGCCAGAACAAACAGACTCCAGAACAGTTTCTTCACCAGAGCAATCACCACCCTGAACTCTCACACTCACCCACTGTGACTGTGCAACACCCACATCTCTGTGCAATATTAGATTATTCATACTGAACCATATTTATCACTCTTAAAATGTGAAATATCCAATATTCATTCACTAGAGAAATATTCATTCACCAAGTGCAATACTCATCATCTTCATTATATGTATATACTTATTTTATTTTATTTTTCAGAAAGTAGATATTTTTATACATTCTCTTATTTTTCTGTATTTTTAATACATTTTAGATTCTGTATATATTTTTATACATTTTATTCACTGTATACTTTATACATACTCTTTTATTTTCTGTATATTTTTGGATTATATTAGATTAATATTTTTCTTTTACTTTTTGGGGGGGAATTTGACTTTCTATTGCATGGCACTGAACAGGAGTGGCCCTCCAATCTCATTGTACATCCTCTATAATGACAATAAAGGCATTCTATATTCTATATTATTATAGTGTGACATTAGTATTGTATTACTACGTTGGTAGCAGTTTAGTAGGACAGTGATATTGCAGTATTACGGTGGTATTATTGCAGTGTAACATTGGTAGTATTTTAGTATGACATTAAAGTTATTACAGTATTAAATGAGTATTATTGTAGTATTATGGTGGTATTATTGCAGTGTTACAGTGGTAGTATTTTAGTATGACATTTAAGTTATTCTAGTATTAAATGAGTATTATTGTAGTATTCTGGTGGTAGTATTGTAGTTATTGTATCCAGTAAGCTGAGTGTTGTAATGTAAACAGTAAAATGTAATTGGACGTTGGCAGAGATGCTCTTTATTCCAGGCGACGTCCAGGATAAAAATGTTGAAGGATTCCTGGACTTACACTGTCTTTGTGTCTTTGTGTAGAAGCAGAGCCACACAGATGGATCCAGTTCTCAGCCCTGTCATCACTGTGGTGGTGGGAAAGCGTTTCTCTGTGACCTTTGTGGGAAAACTTTCAATAAGCAACAGAGCCTAAAAACACATCAGCGCAGACACACTGGACACAAACTGAAGTACTGCAAAGAATGTGGGAGAAGCTTCCCCACAACAGGTGCATTAAAACACCATGAACTCTTCCACAGTGGGGTTAAAAAGCACCTCTGTGACCAGTGTGGGTCATCCTTCATCACTGCAGGTGAGCTTAAAGTGCATAAACGAATCCACACAGGAGAGAAACCATACCAGTGCAGACACTGTGACAAAAGCTTCTCACAATCAGGTAATCGTAACCTTCATGAAAGTACACACACTGAACACACTGAAGGGAACTACAGCTGTGACCAGTGTGACAAGAGCTTCAGGAATCTCACTTCATACTCCCAACACAAACGATCCCACGCTGCAAAGAAACTGTTTCACTGTTACCAATGTGCAAAAACATTCTCTTCATTATCTGCTCTGTGCAAACATCAGCGTGATCATGCAGGCCTGAAATCATTCCCATCATTGGATCACAATGAATCTGCAGACGCACAAAGATCCTCTTCTGGTCAAACTTACAAACCTTGAGATCCGGCTCCACAGAATTCCGATGGAATCTCCTGTAAAGATCTGATGAGGGAGCTGTGAAAGAAAATGTTACCATAGTTACATTTTTTCTAGAAATTAGTAGCATGTAGTTATTTGTATTAAGTTTTAGTATTTGCATTATAAAGTTGTGTTCAGGTGAGATTGCAGCAGTATTATAAGTTTGCCATCCAGTGGGCTGGATTGGACTAATTGAATATTTTGTTGGGCCTCAGGCCTTATGTTTGACAACCCTGAATTTAACACATCTGAGACAAAAGATCCATAAGATTGAAATGTTTGAGGAAACCTTCTTCCTGGATTTAAAGTGTTTTAGCTGTTAGAGTTCATGTTAGTGATGAGCTTTTCTCCAGCAGGCAGATTAAAAATCAGTTCTTATCTTACATGTTAGTTTGTACTGAATCTGTTTTATCTTCATGTTGTTGCTGTTTTATTGTTCGTGTTGTAAATCCTGCAAAGGTTAAATAAAAATATTTAAAAATGAAAAAGAAACACTTTAATAATGATTCATTTGAGCAATGATGTCACTTCCAGTCCAAATTTATTTATAAAGCATATTTAAAACAAGGTTGACCAAAGTGATGGACATGAAAAAATAAAATTACCAAGGACACACATCAATAAATATATGTAAGAAGTCCCAAAAATATCAAAGATAATATAAAAGCCTCAAATAGCTCTCACTGCAGCTTAAAGCCAAAGAATAAAAATGAGATTTAAGGCGTACGTTGTTCTTTTATTACCAGCTTCTCTTTAACTGACTGCCACTTTATTAGGTCCTCAGAGGTTTTGGTCCATATTGGCAGCATCACACAGTTGCTGCAGATTTGTTGGCTGCGTATCCATGATGAGACTCTCCTGTTCCTCCACATCCCAAAGGCGCTCTGTTGGATTGAGATCTGGTGACTGTGGAGGCCGTTTGACTGCAGTGAACTCAGAGTCAGGTTCAGTAAAGCAGTTTGAGATGATCTGAGCTTTGTGACACGGTGTGTTATCCTGCTGGAAGCAGCATCAGAAGATGGTACGCTGTGGTCATCAAGGGATGGACATGGTCAGCAACAACACTCAGGTAGGCTGTGGTGTTTAAATGATGCTCAGCTGGTACTGAGGGGCCCAGAGGGTGCCAAGAAAATATCCCCACATCATCACAGGAACACCAGCAGCCTGAACCTCTGATACAAGCAGGATGGATCCATGCTTTCATGTTATTGACAGTGGTGGACAAAGTACTCAACTCTCATACTTAAGTAAAAGTACTGATACTCATGGTCAAATCTTACTCAACTACAAGTAAAAGTTGCTCAGTCAAAAGTTTACTCAAGTTAAAGTACTGAAGTACTTACTTTTGAAAATACTCAAGTATTCAAAAGTACATGCATTTAAAAATACTCAAGTATCCAAAAGTACAAATCATATTTTCTAATATCAGTACATTAGGGTATTGTTTTCAGTGCATTTACAAAACCTTGTAACTTGCTGAAACCACCTGATGGTGTACTGACATGTAGAATCACTGCAACAAAAAGTCTGCACCATCTGTAAAACTTTAGCATGAAAATGCAATAAAAAAAAGAAAAGAAAGACAACTCTTGTCGTTTTTTTTTTTTTTTATTTAGCCCCCCCCCAAAAAAACAAATGAAACAAAAAACAAAACAGGAGACTTTTCTCCCCACAAACAGTAACACTGGTAACTAAGAACTACCATAGAAGCATACAAAACAGTGAAAGCTCTACACAGATTAATCTAGATTAATACCTGAATCAACAACTTTTTCAGCAAGACAAACTCAATAAAATAAATCCAATTAAAGGACAACAATATTTTATTTTTCACTAAAACAACATCTAATCAGTTTTTATAAGATGAATGTAGTTCATTTCTGTAGATATCAGCCTGGTCAAACTATTCAAATTTGAAGAAGTCCTTATTCAACTTCAGTAGAAGCTGGTTTTCAAAGTTGTGCGAATCTATTCTTCCCCTTCTTGGGCTGGCGATCAATCCAGCTACACTGAAAAGCCTTTCACAGGCAGCAGAGGCTGGTAGGGCAGTGTTTAACTTGAGTGACAGGCTGGATACAGCTGGGTAAGATGTTAAAATGGTCATACCTTCAGCTGTACATGCCAGGTATGCGTCAAGCTGTTTGGTTGTTTCCTGGGTGTGTACATGTCTCAAGCTGGAGAAAAAGTCCTCTTCACCAGAAGCGCTTGACGAGTCAGTTTGCCACAGAGGAGGCTTGCCATGTTCAGGAAGATGCTCCTTG
>CM024194.1:59429362-59476344 GCA_013435755.1 Amphilophus citrinellus | reverse complement strand
TTACAACTGCTGGTGCAAAACAATACGGTTCATCTGCACACAGCGTTGCGCTGTCGTGGCGACATCTGTTGCACTATATGTCCACCAGTGGAACGCTGTAATAGTCATTGAAAAGTTAACTACCGTACTACACTATAATATGACATAACACAGGGCCTTGAGTAATGCACTACGACTTGGTCATTGCCATTCTGGCAACAGCAAATTTATAACGCCGTGTCTGAGGGTTAAAGTAGGTTCGTTGTGAATCGTCTTTTGAAAAACTGGCCGCCAATCCTTATAGCCTAAAAATATACATTTTACTCAACTCCATTTTAAAAGCGAAATATGTTAAAGTATCTATTTCATGATACTTTCTTCACACATTAGTCCCGCATCCTAATTCATGATTGTTAGTAAGCGGCTGCAAATATAACAATATATAATAATATAAAATTATATAATACAAAATACCTTAGGCTAAACACATTGCCTACGATTTCAACAAATTAAAGAGGAAAAAAGTACAACTGTGTAATACCTCTATTAAAATGCTTGAGATGAAGCTGAAGCCTTAAACGGAGGCTGAACGTGCCTGAAATGAAGAGTAATGCTTTTCGCATTAAACGAACCCTTCTCTCAATATTTCCTTAAATTTAACATTCTGAAGCTTTCTTTTCTTTCTGAAAGTCAAATCGACGCGCGCGACTTTTTTCCCGGTTTCCCGTCTAACGTTTCCCGGGAAACGGGAAATGGTTCTGATCGCATTTCCCGGGAATCCCGGATCCCGGGATTAAACCCTACTCTGGAGAACTTGACTGCATACTGAGGAGGTCATTCAGCCATTTGATTCAGGTGTGTTGGATCAGGGACACATCTAAAACCTGCAGGACACTGGGCTACGAGACCTTGATTTGACAACCACTGATCTAACCAAGCTAGCTCCAAAACAGAAGCTGTTGTTAATGTGCTGCACTGACGCTGGAGTTTATGAGGAGTTTATTGTAGAAGTTATTGAGTTTAGGAGTTCATGTTTTTCTTTTTCTCCTTGTTGATGTTCATGTGTGTCCTTATTATTACACACATTTAGCACGTAGGTCTGTGAACAGTTGTTATATATACACACACACACATATATATATATATATATATACATATATATATATATATATATATATATATATATATATATATATATATATATATATATCCATATATATATATATATATATATACATATATATATACACATATATATATATACATATATATACACATATATATATATACATATATATCACTATATTATATACATATATATATATATATATATATATATATATATATATATATATATATATATATATATATATATATATATATATATATATATATATATATATATATATATATATATATATATATATATATATATATATATATATATATATATTATATATATATATATATATATATATACATATACATATATATATATATATATATATATATATATATATATATACATATATATATATATATATATATATATATATATTATATATATATATATATATATACATACATATATATATATATATATATATATATATATATATATATATGAAATGGTTTGAAATGGTTTTATTAAATTTAATAATTGGACTCCTTATTCTGATTGTTTTGTCTCATTCCTGTTCGATGAAACGAACACACAGAAACCTAAAGGCTTAAACAGCAACACACACTCTTATTATTTAAATTCCTTCACAGACCATCACCCCACTGCCTTTATCCAGTTGGAGTGCTAGACTTACCCATTGCTTCATTTTCTATTAACATATGGGTCTCTTAGGTACTTTCCATTCTGGGATATGTCTCAACATGTTTTGCTCGTCTCTAGGCAACAGTTCAAGTTCCTCATTTTACCCTTAGCTCAGTGATTTCACAGTTTCCTTAGTTCACTGCTTCAACTGTCATTTCTGGTACACTTACACTCATCATTTGATTCTAAATCATATAATTCATTTAACAATTCTATAAATCTGAATTATGATTGTCCATTCAGTACCAGGCTTAGGCTGTAATCAAGATCTCAACTCACTTGACACAGCGAGTCATTCAAATGAGACTTTTTAGGAGTTCACTTCCTCTCATGTGTTCATCCTCAGCAGTTTTCTACTAAGCTACTAAAGTTAGCTCGATGCTTACCTTTAGCTGAGCCCACAGACAGAGATTAACGCTGTTCTCAGGTCAGATCCAGGAGATCAGGGTGCGCGGATCGATCCAAGTATCAATAGTTGGTAGTGATGTTGGATCGATGCTTTAGTTTGTTTCTCCTCTAAATTCACTTCTTTTCATCCATGAAAAAGCTGCTCTCTCTCTGCTCCAACCATGCAGCTGCACTTTGCTCTGCCCCCCCACTTCCTCCTCTGCTGTGGTTTGTTGTTGCGCGGTCACGTGACTCCGCTGCACTCAGAAACCACGTGGGCTGCAACAGCAGCAACTTAAGAAGACATGAAAAAGGGCAACAAAGAAACAAAGAGGGAAATCAAAATCAGTTCATATTAATCATCAATAACCTGAGTGAATGCAAACTGCAGTTTTTCAATGATTTCATGCATTAAGGGAACAAAGTGATCCAAACCTACCTGCCCTGTGGGAAAAACTCATTTGCCCTCATGTTCAGTGATCAATGAACTGTGATGAAGCAGATTGTTGGAGAGCTGAGTTCAGTCTCACTGCCACACTCAGACCTGATCACTGCAGAGCTGCTGAATCAGGAAGGCCCTTAAACACAAGCTGTGTGACAAAGTGAAGCAGCTCAAAGATGTCAGGAAGCAAAAAAGGAGCTTCAGAGACAAAGAAAGAAGCTGAAAGGAACCAATGCAGACAGAAATGAGCCTCTGACAGAGAAACATGCAGACCCAACACCACAAGCACCAATACTAAGGAGACAAAACCACATTCAATCAACATGGATCAAAGATCAAAGTTACAGGAGCAGCTGAAGGACAAAAAGCTGTGATCATTAAAGAGCTTTGAGCTTTGGACAAATATCACACATGTTCACAATTATGAGAGCTTCATCAAAACCATCATTTCCCATCAGGAAGCCACAACAGTCACTATCCATATAACAATGCAACAAAAATCACTCCCAGGGTTAGGGTTAGGGTTCTTGTAACTTTTGCCTGTGTGAGACTCACAATCAGAGCTTTACAAAACTGTGCGTTGCTTTAGCCCCCCTATGTCCCTTGCAGGGTTCCGTAGTTTCCTGTTTAGCTGCTCATGTTGTTATTAAATATTGTGAATGTTTCCACACATGAAGCTCTGCAGGTAGAAATGCTCTGCTATGCATGTCAAAGGTCATATATGAAAATCCACACAGCCCTGAGTTCAAATCTCCAGTTTGATGTGTTCAAATACAGTGAGCATGTTTCCTGTTTGCTGTGGCTTTGTTTTAGATCAAAGTCAGAAGTTGTTTGGTGTCAGTAACCTAATACGCCTCAGGCAGGTAGAAAGTGGATGCAGGTGTTCAGAGGGACTGCTGTGTGGTTACTGTGGTGAGGTAACTTTACTGATCAGTACTATACTTATTAAAGCAGAAGCACACAGAGCAGCAGGGATCAGATGCTGATTGGTGCAGGAACACGCTCACCTGTGGAGGGCGCTGCATGCTGCTGTGCTCTCCTGTGGCCTGTCTCAGCCTTTGCTTGAAGCTGCTGCCTGTTTGCACAGTCTGATGCTGAGATCCTGCCCATGTGAGGAAAAGCTTGCAAACACACAGCAGAGATTAGTTCCAGATGTTCTTGTGTTTCAAAGTGCTCTAACTTAAGGCTGAAACAGCTGCCACAGTCTCTCTGACAGGATCTCCTGTGAAAGCGCTGACAGGTGTATCCACTGATCCACCTCACCTGGATGTTAGCTTTAAGCTGGAGGAGGACTTAAAGACTCACACACTGATTAGACAACAGTGACAGGTGCTGCTTCTGGCTGCTGTCTTTCATCCTGTGTCTGCAGCTCCAGTCTCACACCTGTATGTTACACAAAGTCCTGCACAAATATTCAGATATTAGCAGCCTGCAAGTGCTGTGGGACACCTGAGCAAACAGTCTGAAAGCTATGAAATAGTTCAATGTTGAGCTCCATCTCTTCCATTTCTCCATTCTTACTCTGCACACTTCACACAAGCTGAATGTGTGCTTAGTTGTTGCAGCGGTTTTTGTTGTTATTAGTAAAGAGCGGCTCTGTGGTGCAGCGGGGGAACAAATCTGAGACCGGGAGGAGACACAAAAACCAGCCTCAGGGGTCGCAGGCTCGTGTGGCCTCAGTGCAATCCCAAACCCAGATAAGTGCAGAGATGCAGCAGGAAGTGCATCCGGTGTCACATCAAACATGCAGATCCATCCGCCAGGAAATAAGGGAGCAGCTCAAAGTGCGCTCTCCTTCTAGTTATTATTACTCACAGAATCATCTTAGAGTCAAAGTGTCAGGAGGTGCTGCGTGGTGAGTATTTTCTTAACCAAAACTGTGTCTTCATTTTGTTCATGTACATTTGTTAACAGTCACTATATATATATATATATATATATATATATATATATATATATATATATATATATATAGCTCACATAAAGATGAGTTCTAGCTAACAGAGAAATGCAAGGAGAACTGTATCAAACTACTTGACACATAAAACTCAATCTGAAATAATCTAAAAATATTCACTATAATCAGATAGCAAAGTGTGCAGGTTTTAACTTTCACTTCCTTCTGAGGGTAGACCACCGTGATGCCCCTCCATAACTGTATCCTACTCTTCCTTCATGCCTCTCAGTTTGACTGCCTGTTTTCCCAGAAGCATTGCAGCACATAGTGATCGTTTCTGTTAACCAGGTAATTGCATTCGTACAGCTCACAAATGCATATATATAAACAATCTTAGAATATTAAAAAGTAGATGTAGGTGTATGTGTTATAACTAAGGGGTGCTGAGGTATCCCATTTGCCACTTCGGCACAAGTATAGAGTGAAATAAGTTCAGCGGAAAAAAACACTGAACTCTGAACAAAACTCAGATGACCCAGCTTTCCACCAGCATTTAAACGCACCTGAATCAGAGTGTCAGAGGAGACTCTGTAGAAGAACAGAGTGCCAGCAGGACAGTCCACAGTGTGTTTATATTGTCTGTGTTCCAGTCAGTCCCTGTCGCGTCATTGTCGTCAGTGTTTGTCTTCTGTGCCTGTCCTGCAGTCAGTCAGTCAGTCAGTCAGTCAGTCAGTCAGTCAGTCAGTCAGTCAGTCAGTCAGTCAGTCAGTCAGCGTTTGCTCCCTTGTATGTCCGCAACCCTGTCTCCAGCATTAAAGCTGTGTTTTTGAGTTGATTCCCGTGTCTTTGGTGTCTGCTTTGAGGTCCTCACTCCTGCCAGCCGCAGCAGATCATGACAAAGAAGTTTACAAGGAATCATTGAGAACAGTTTCAAACATCAACTGATTGAATCCATGAATGTGAAAACGTGTTTGTGAGTGAAAGAGACAGACATGTACAGACTGAACTATCTGTTCAACAGTCAGAGTGTTTCTCTAACAGGAGGACGCTCTTTACACTCAGCTCAGCACACACACACTGAGGAACCAGGATACATGAACCCAAACCCAGGATAAAGAGGTTCAGTGAATGTGGTGTTGAAGGTGTGGAGGTGGATCAGAGTGTCAGAGGAGACTCTGTAGAAGGACAGAGTGCCAGCAGGACAGTCCACATACACTGCTACTCTGTTAGAGACAGAGGAGGAGATGGATGTTAGTCTGCTATTGTGCCACACACAATAAGGTTCATCATCAGAGCAGTACAGTCTCCAGGACTGATCATTCCCTCCAAACAAACAGTCTTCACTGCCTCCTTTCCTTCTGATTCTTCTGTAACTCACTGATATATAAACGTTTCCTCTCCACTCGACCTCCCAGTAACAGCGACCAGTCAGACCATTTCTACACAGCAGCTGATCATAATCAAACCTGTCTGGATGATCAGGATATGACTGAACCTTCTCCACACGTGTCACCTTCCTGTTGTTGTCAGACAGTTGTAGGTCTGTGTTCACTGTGTTTGTGTCGATTGTGAGTTGACAGGAATCTGATGGAGAGAACAAACACAATCCAGCTGCAGTTATTGATCCATCATCTGTTCATTGATTGACACTTTGATGATGACTCCTGACATCAGAGATGTGAATGAGTGATGTGACAGTTTGAAGATGGTTGAATGTGTGCTGCTTTGTTTTCATCAATCACATTAAAAACACACTTACACTTCCTCACACCTGGGCTCAGCCATCGCACTCCAGCAGGCTCCGCCCTGAAAGGAGGAGGGGGGTCAGAGGTTATTTCCTGTCTTCCTCTGAGCGTCTGCGTCTCTGTTTTCTACATGTTTTTGTTCTGGCTCGGCCGCACGGCTAATTTCCCTTTAGGGCCGATGAAAACGAAGCTGCGAGCACCACGAGGGATGACCGCATCATTGAACTGTTCTCAGATCAGCATCAAAACCCTGCAGCTGCAGGTCTGACCCGGCTACAGGCAGAGGCAGTGATGGCCAGTGGGAGCCTGTTTGAACACTTTGGAGTTCATTCTTTGAAGCTTTCAGTCTGGATGTTGTTGATGAGAAAGAAAGCATTCAAATGCAGCACTGGTCTCATCAAACTTCTTCTCCATCATTAAGTAGAGGAAAAGAAGTGACAGAGTCACAGCTGTGCTTCAGAGGCACACACACACTTGAAGATGTCTGACCTTTGAATATGACAAGTATAGGAAAATGATCCACGGATCAAGGAGATCAGATCCTGTGGATTAGTCTGCAGCACCATCAGATTGTTTTCCTGTTTTTGTCTCAAAGTGTCCTTTATACAGTCAGAAAGGCACAAAAGTCAAGAGGATTTAACCCAACAGCTGAAATGATGTTAGAACAGAGGATGTCCACGTGTTGGGCTCTTTGTCTTTCAGCAGTGCTTCACAGGATCTTCCAGTTACACATTGTTTTCACACTGGAACAACATTTGAATCTTCATTTGAACATCAATTCAAAATGACTCATTGAAGGGAATTTGCAGCTTTTGTCTTCCAGCTGAGAACTTAGAAGATCTGCAAACTGCACAAGGTTGTTAAAAGACTTGAAGCTGGAAATGAGCTCAAAATGGAAAACTGGCTCTGAAATCTGAGACTACATCACGCAGAATAATCACACCAAGAAGAACAACTTCCTCTGTGGAGCTCAGGGGCGGGGCTCATGGCTGGCTCCGCCTTCTTGTCTGCAGCAGATCTGTATCTCTATCACATCTATATCAGCCTGTGGCTCCTATTCTTCTTCTTCACCAAATCCATGGACCTACTCTGAGGTCTTCCTCTTGTTTCTCCTGCCTAGCAGCTCCAATGGATCCCCTCTCCCTGCTCAGCTCCTTATGAACGTAAACACAACAATGCTGAGAAGAAGAAGAGGCTCAGTTTTAGTGTGGAGCATAAAAACACTTTTAAAGCTGTGATGTTCCCAGAGGATCTTTCTCAGTGGCGGATGCTGGTCTTTCAAGGAGGGGAAGCTCAATTTTGGCCTACATCATAAAATTTGTCAGTTTATTTATACAGCAGCACCCGCTGGACAGAAACTGCGATAGAAGTCAGAAAGAGTGATAGAAGTCAGTCTCCAAACACAAGCAGCTACAAAAAACCACCAGAAATAGAAGCTCGATTTGTCTCTAGTCCTTTTTCTTTTTTTCCGCTAGTCGTTTTTAACAAAGAAAATGCCGCTAAGAGGATTCAACTCAGAACAGAATGAAAATCTAAAAATGCTCCCACAGATGTTTACACCAAAAGATCGCTGATTCGCTCATTTCGCTGTCAATCAAAAAGGGATTCAGCCTCAGACAGATCATCCAATCATCATGCAGAAGCTGAGCGTCCGGGCCAGCCGAGGCCAGCCCACTGCCCCATAGACCCCCAGAGACGCTGAGCGTCCGATGGGCGGGACAAAGCCCAGCATTTATCCAATGACTCGTCTCGTTTCGCTGCTTTCTTTGCTTCGCTATTGACCTCTGCGGACGCTCAGCGTCCGCACTGTTTAAAGCGCTGTGAAGCTGCGGGAATGAGTGAGAGGAAAGCCGCGTGGTTACCAGTGATAAGAAGCTGACTCTGAACAAAAGTTGTAGCGCATATTTAGTCAATGACATGTACACACAACAGTATATATTTGACCACTTATTTTTTGACATTTTAGGGGAAGCTGAGCTTCCCTTGCAGTCTTAGAGCAATCGCCTCTGATCTTTCTGTTCTGACTTTAGAGGCTTTCTTTTGGCATCAGTAAAAAGATCTAAGCTATGGTGATGAAAGCTGATATGGATCCTTTCAGGAGGAAAAATAAAGCAGTGATTCTGCTCATTTAGTACAAAGATGGTTGAAGTTTATTTGTCCAAAACCAAGCGAGGATGAACCATCAGGACCTGGGATTAAATCAAACCCAGGAGTGTTGGATGGAAGGTGGGACAATAGCTGCACACCTACATATCTGTAATGATTAAAGGCTTTCTAGCCATCCTTAGTGTTTAAGAAGATAGCAGTGATCATGTTGGTAGTTCCCTCTGCCCATCTGTGGGGCTCTGTCATGCTTACAGTAAGGCATTAGAAACTACTGATCTGTGACCTTTGAACTTTGAGTTTATTTGATCGATACAAACAAAGATCAATGCTTTATTCATCCTGCTGAAAAAGACCATCCTAATGACAAATATAGAATCTACCATTTGGAGAGCAGATTTGAAAACATGAAGCAAACTTTGTGTGAGTTTACAGCTGCCATGGCGATAGCAGCATACTATGTTTTTAGCTGATTATTAGGCCGGACATAAGACAGGGAACACTGTTCTTAACCTGTGAGGTTTCAGAGGCATTTGACTTTCTGTATTGATGATATCGGCACTCGGCCCACTGTAACCTCTGATTATAGCGCTATAATTGATATATAAATTATATGGTTTTGCCTCTTTAATCTCTTTGTATGTGATAAGCCTACAAATGATGGAGGATCCTCCAGTATGATTGTCGCCTATGTGTTGAAGCAGGGTTATAACAGTTTTGGATTTTACATTATGGTTTAGTTTTAGTTACTTTTTACTTTTTTTCTTTAATTCAGTTAGTTTTAAGTAGTTTTCAGAGCGGTTTTACTCGTTTTTATTAGTTTTTATTTTTGGTTTATTGCTTAGTTTTAGTTTAGTTTCGTTAGTTTCAGTATTAGTTTTAGTTTTTCAGACTTTGTCAGGTGCAAGATTCAAGATACAAGAGTAACTCTTGTGTAATAAAAACTCAAAAAAGATCCTGTTTAAAGAAATATATTCAACAACCAGCTGTTCACAGACAGCAGCACTACGTGCTAAATGTGTGTAATATTAAGGACACACATGAACATCAACAGGGAGAAACACAGAAAAACATGAACTCCAAACTCAATAAACAATAAAGTTCAGCATCAGTGCAGCAGATTAACAACAGCTTCTGTTTTGGAGCTAGCTTGGTTAGATGCTCCATATGTGGCCGACCTCATGTCACATTTCTGCTTGTGTAGCTGGATTGTGTGTTCGTTACCTTACGGTCGTGTGCTGGTGTTTTATATGCGGTGCTGGGACTTCTTTTGGTCCTCGCTCTTTGTGCTCAGTGTTTTGGCTGCAAACATATTTGTCCCTGTTATTTCTTCATTCCCTCGACTCCTTATATTGATTGTTCCTGATTGTTATTCTCTCACTGATAAAGTGGCCGGAAACACAAGGACGGAGCAGGTTCATCACAACGTTGCGGCTGCGTGGCAGCGACGAGGAGTCACATTTCTTCAGAGCTGAACGCCAGATTGTCGGTTCAGAGCGGTTTCCTTGTGTGGCTTCTCAGACTTTGATGTTGGTGTTTTTTCCTCACTGAGACGTGTTCCATACATTTTTCATCATTCACAACAAAACACGCTTCTATCTGTATTATCGGACTCAAAGAAACTCCATATGGGACTCTGCTGCTTTCTCTGCAGACCGCTGCCATTACTTTGCTGACCGGCTCAGTGAGCAGGCGCACAGCTGCTCGACGGCGCTCCCAGCTTCAACTCTGAGAGCAGAAAATGATCAATTCATAAGGCTTTGAAATCAAATGACAAACAAGAAAAGGAAGGTCATTTTATCTATGATTTTAGTTATGATGATGATACTTTATTGATCCCACAATGGGGAAATTACAGTTAGTTAGTTTTAGTTAGTTTTTTAAACTCACCATACAGTTTTAGTTTTAGTTTTATCTTTTTTTGCTTTTAATTTGAGTTTTTATTTATTTCACTTAATGACAAAGTTTTTTCAATTTCAGTTTTGGTTATTTCGTTCATTTTCGTTAACTATAATAACCCTGTGTTGAAGGAAGTAATTTGATGAAAATCACAAATATAATCATTTTATGCATTTCTGCCTTTGCTGATTTAAATGTATTAAACTGCCTTAGAAGAGAGAAATGAAGAAAGTGTTGCTCATCACCAGAGAAGAAGTACATTTTGTTTTTCTTTGGTCACAAGGACAGGCTGGGCCTTCTGTGTCTGTGTGTTGGTCATAACAGATCCCAGAAAGTGCCGGCCAAGGCAGCAAAGGCCGACTGAGGAGACAAACAGAACGATCAAGGGAACATCCAAGGTCCCTAAAACCAGCAGCTGATGGGAACCAGCCTGAACCAGCCTTGCATATTTCAGATATTTCTAATGATGTAATAGAATGAGATTACAAAAAATTATATGTCTGGGTTTAGCCAGAGAGGGGTTCAGACTTCATGCCCTGAACCAGCTGATTTGTATTAGCTCAAATAGGTTGCAAGTCTCACCCAGACCGGTCTGTGACTTGTGTGATTCTTGGCTGATTAAATTCAAGTTATTGATTTTTATTCCGTTGTCGTCTGAATCCTACGGTGGCCCTGAAGTGCAAACCACAACAACATTAACTAAGCACAACTACAAATTACAAAAGCACAACAACATTAACAAACCGGAAAAGGTAGGTCCCAGTGGGAAAACCTGGGAAATTGCTGATTGGACGACGCCACTTTTGGCTTCTAAACCGGAAGTTGGGCCACAGCTGCTGCAAAAGTTCGGTGACAGCTCAGCCAGTTCTTTTCCGCTGCTAGGGTAATACATAGCGCTGTGACTAGCTGTGTCCAAATTCAGGGGCCGCATCCTGCGAAGGACCCGGCCCACGTAAACTGGGTCCTTCGCAGCCCACGAAGAACCGGAAGTGAGCGGCTGTGAAATTGGACGGTCTGTCCTTCATATCAGCGTCACCTTCCCTTACATCCCTTACATTAATTTCCAACCATATTAAGTGAGACATTAAGATGTGAGACATTAAGATGTGAGACATTAAGATGTCTCACTTAATATGTCTTTTAAGATGTCACATCCTTTTCAAAGCCCTGCTGGCTTTCGCCGCTGATTGGAAGTTAAACACAGACACAACTCCCTCAGATGATCTCTAATGGCTGGTGTTTGGGTTATTTCAGCATTTCATTTGTTCCTGAAAATTAAAGTTCGGCTTCATAACTGGATAGTTTTATTCAACATTAATGTCTCACTTAATATGGTTGGAAATTAATCATTTGCTCAGCTGTATTCGTTGATGTTGAAATGTGTTATGCTTGTTTTAACAGCTTATTTTGAATTAAGACTTAAAATTAAAACACAAAAAGGAGCAAAAGTTCATTCTCCGTTTAACCAGCTGCTTTTCCACAGCTGTGCTTCGCACTTTCACGGTTGCTAGGCAACATGAGCTACACAGATGTAAGGGAAGTTGTGGAAGTTGTGGAAGTTGTAACCAGTTGGTGGTCCCAACAACACACAGCGTAATAGCATTTGTGAACTCACAGATTTTCACATTGGCTCCGCTGAGACAGGGAAGACTGAGCAAGATCTTGGAGGCCCCGAACCTGGTGTTTACACACCAAGGGATCAATGTGGCTGACCAGAGAAGGTCTTGGAAGACCTAAAAATCAGACCAGACTTAGTCAGCGAACCGATAGAGGGCGCTGAAAATTGATACACAGATGGATGCTGCTATAAAGACAAACAGGGAGACCTCCAAGCAGGGTATGCAGTAGTTAGGGAGACAGAGGCAGGTTATCAGGTTGTGAGAGCAGAGAAGTTAACAGAAAGACCATCAGCTCAGAGAGCAGAGCTTCTTGCAATGATCACAGCACTGCAACATGCAAAGGACAGAGAAGTGAACATCTACACCGACTCAGCCTATGTGGCAGGAGCCGTGCATGTGGAACTCAAACAATGGGAAAGAGCGGGATATCGAACGGCCAGTATGACCCCTGTAAAACATGCAGAAGAAATGGCGATTTTGGCTCATGCCATTCAGGGACCAACCAGAGTGGCAGTCATAAAATGTAAAGGACATGACCGAGAAGGGAGTAGGGTGGCAAAAGGAAACGAGGAGGCTGACCAGCGAGCCAAAGAAGCAGCAGGATACACCCCTCGACATCAAAGAATGCTGAGCCACCCACAGGTAAGTGATTTACTCCCTAGGATCGACCTTGATATGATCAAAGAGTGTCAAAAGAGAGCATCACTACAGGAGAAGACTGTTTGGAAACAACGAGGAGGCACCGAAACTGAAGGTGTGTGGAGAGCACCAGATGGTCGACCTATTCTTCCCCCAGAATTGACACCAAGCCTAATAGAAGAAGCCCACGGGCCAGGACATGTGGGGGTACAACAAATTCTGAGAAATTTGAGCCACTGGTGTCACCCCTACCTGGCTGACATGGCGAGAAGATGGGTAAGAGACTGTGAAATTTGTGGTAAGTACAACCCAAAGCCAACTGTGAAACCCCACATGGGAGCGTTTCCATTGCAGGTAAGACCAGGGGAAGAGATTGTGATTGACTATACTGATATGATTAACAGAGTTCGAGGGTATCGCTACCGCCTGGTGATGGTCGAATCGATCACAGGATGGCCCGAAGCGTACCCCGTAAAAGAAAAATGAAGACAGTAAAACAGTGATCAAATGTCTGATAAATCATTACATACCACAACATGGGTTTCCGAGAAGAGTGAGATCTGACAACGGAAGGCATTTCAAAAACAGAGACCTACAGGCAGTGGAAGCAGCCTTAGGTTTAAAACACAAATTTGGTACGGCGTATCATCCAGAATCTCAGGGCAAAGTTGAGCGCATGAACCAAAATCTAAAAACTAAATTGGCTACAATCTGTGCACAGACCAAAATTGATTGGGTTACAGCCCTCCCAGTGGCATTGTTGCAGGTAAGGAGTTCACTAAATAAGATGACAGGGTTTACACCATTTGAACTGTTGACAGGTAGACAGTTCCCAGGCCCCACAGCAGCTATCCCCGGGGAGGAGCAACATATAACTAATTTTCAGTATAAATCATATTTTGATGGACTCAAAGCTTTGTTGTCAGGTTTTGTCTCACAGGTGCACGACGGAGTGACGGGAGGCCAAAAGGGGGACCCACACACAGCAGAGTGGGTTCTTTTGAAGGTCATTAAGAGAAAGTGGTCAGAGCCCAGGTGGACAGGACCCCACCGGGTGGTCGAGATTGAAAGGAAACACCTGGTACCACTGGAGCCAGTGGGCTCCAGCAGAAAAAACCAGAGAAAAGGTTCAGGAAATCCAGAGTGCATTGAAAGGGTCATCTGCTGGCGACCCCAACAAGGCTCTTTCAATCACGGGGCAGAATAATCCCCAGGGAGAGCCTCTGGCTGAGGTAGTCCACCCTCAGTCAGCAACGTGATCTCCTCCGGTAGGAGGGATCTGAAGACAGAAGATAGAAGATCGACGTAAAGATAATTGCAAATAATATCAGAATAACAAATAATCTCACCACATATAACTCATTATCTTTTGCAAAAGGTATGAGAACTGTAAATTGATGACTATGCTTGGGGCACTTAGCATAGGAATTGTTTGACTTTTGCAGGATTTTTGGTCACTTGTGGATGCTGTTGGGTGCCCTGCATCCAGTTCCTCTGTATTCGGTGTATTACCAGAAATATTAAAGGAGGGGTAAGGGATTACCCCAGGCATATCAGATGCCATTGTGGAGAGTGGATTCAGAGGACTGGAGTGGGAGCTCCCAGAAGCAACTACAACTGATTGTGAGCTCTTGAAGAGCTCAAAAGGGGGAATTGAGGGAATTAATTATTGCAGATTTAAGGAATGTAAGGCTTATTGGGGAGCACACTGTGTTTATCTTAAGAAGTTGGAGAGGTGTAGACAGGAGAGTAGGAGTGGTGGGTCGCAAAACTGAGAAGCAGAGCTGGCCTGAGAGGTAAACATATGTCCTTATATGGGTTTTATGGCCCCGAACCATAAAGAACGGGGGCGCGCACAGACAGTCAGATTGCAGGGCGCTTGGGGGAGACAACAGCATGAATGCGGTAAGGGAAAACTAATCTGCAATCTCCAAGCATGCTTGTGTTAAAATCTGCATTATTTTTGGCCCTTATGTATTATGTGTGGTGATTAATAAATTGTTAAAAATGAAACTGAAAGTCTGATCTCTGCTCTTTCATTACGAACCCGGGAGGGGAAAAGACGGTGTAAGATTAATTTCCCAACAAGGACACCAGAGATAACAAGTTACCATTCCTGGACTGTGCAGTGCTTATTGAGGAAGATGGAAGCCTCAACATTGAAGTTTACCGGAAGCCCACACACACAGACCAGTATCTCCTCTTTGACTCCCACCACCCTCTGGAACACAAACTTGGGGTGATCAGGACCCTACAACACCGTGCGGAAAGTGTTCCCTCTAAGGCAGAAGGGAAGCATAAGGAACACACACACATTAAGAAAGCCCTCAAAACATGCGGTTACCCCAACTGGGCCTTCATCAAATCAGCTAAGATGCAGAGGAATGAAGGCCAAACACAAACTACAGAGAATAGGAAGGACAAGAGGAACAACATTGTCATCCCATATGTGTCAGGCTTGTCAGAGAAACTCAGAAGAATTTTCTCCAAGCATGACATCCCAGTATACTTCAAACCAAGTCACACCCTAAGGCAAAAACTGGTTCATCCCAAGGACTGAAGGAACCTGAAAAACCAGCCTATTCCCCAAGGTTCCGGCGTGTTCGTTTATTAAACAGAAATTAAACAATACAACGGAATAAGGAGTCCAATTCTTAATTTAATAAAGCCATTTCCAAACAGTTTACAGATTAATCTGGGTCAGACTGCATACCATACTCGTGTGAGATGGCATGAAGTACTGGCACCTTCTAATTCAACTTACAGTTCTCATATAGTCAGCTCATATCAGTCTTGGTTACATCATTTACAAAACAGAACGTGAAAAACAGATAATTTCAACAACAGGGTGTCCTTGCAGTCTCCATATCTATCATTGTGTAGTCTTCATCAGTGTGGCTCATTGTACAGTTCGAACACAAAGTTCATGATGACACAGAACATTATAAGCTTCTGTATTTTCATCAGTTAAGTTATTTTCCAGACAAATTTCTCAGGGAAGTAAACGTACATAAGATATATAGGTGGCATATACTATGAATATTCCAACAATCCCCCTTTTGACCTTAGACATTTCTAAGGTCAAACTTCACCAGCCTGACCTCAGGTGGTCAGCCAGGACTGTATTGATGTTAAGAGCCAGAAGAGGATTCTTGTGAAAACTAATCTTATACTATTGTGATTGTGAATTTAGCAATTCGACAGGGTTTAATAATGTCATATTTATACTGGATGTACCTGCTTTCTATACTTTCTCATGGCCTAAAAAAAACAAAAAGAAAACAAGCATTAGTCTTTCATGTGTCAATGTTGTTCAGTGAAGTGGATTAGCCTTTAAATTTAATCAGTCCAAAGTAAATTCTGTAAATAAATTGGCCCACATGACAAACAGTAACATGAAACAGTCACTATCTAATAATTTTCTTCAAATTCATTAAAAATGTGGATGCATCCCTTCAGGATCAAATCCATTTCCAATCGATAAAAATCTGACTGCAAACATACAGAAATAATCACTGGATCAGTGCACAGGTAATAGTTATATAATATGCAGCCTTCTTTCAGCACACATGCTCAAAGCCATGGATGTTCAAACCACAGTATTCAGCAGTTGTCACTTGGAGATGCATTCCTGCACCTCTATAGACACAGCTGTTCACATCTGGCCGTCATCCTGGTTATTTTCCTGTTAAAGGCTCATAATGTCTCAGGTATGATCTCAGGTACCTGTGGAAAAAGTCCAGTGAAAAAAGTTCCAATTTCTCCCTGTCAATTAAACAAAATACCATAAACTGCAGGTCTGTGGGTCAATAATTCAATTTGCACAAACTAAGACAGGACATCAAAATGCCCATAAATATTCTAAGGATGTATTTATTCAATGGCTTTTAGTTATAAATCTTTTATTTTGTCAATCAGCCTGAGAAATTTTCATATACCAGTGGTTTACTAATTTACTAAGTAAGTGGATTCAATCCACCAAAAGTGAACCTGATTTAATGCACCTAAAGTTAAATGTCAAATTAAGCAATAGCTTCTGTCTGTCTATGAGTGAGTGAGTGATTGAGTGAGTGTAAGCTGCTTCTTCATTGCAAGTGTTTATGTTTGTGGTTTTTTTTTTTTTTTTTTTACAAGGTCAGTGTCAGCTGTCTCATTTTTCATCCAATTGTAAAGTTAGCTTTTGTATTTTGGTCTCAAACTCATCAAAAAATTCAAAATGCAAATTAATATCCTTAAATTAAAATTTGACACACCTTCTATGTGAGCTAAAGTGGAACAAAAAGAACACAACAAAACAAAAAAACAAAACATGGGATGAATCTCAAAATATCTAAAAATAATCATTTTAAAGTTCTCTGATCTTAAACAGCTCTTGGATAACTCTGTCTATAAAATTACTTTTCAATTCTGACTCCTTTGGCATGAAAATCTGGGGAAATTAAATATCTTAGAGAGATCAAAATCATTTCAAGGGATTATACTGGACTTATAATTATATTCATTCTGTAATGGTCTGTACCCCAAAGAAAAGCATAATTATGGAAGATAAAATATGGCTTCATAAACCTCAAGTTATTAAATCGTGAAGGGGAAAAATGCATAACCTTGACCTAAAACAACATCAGCAGTTGTTACTAGTTCAGCAGTAAAATAGGAATGGCTTTAACTATTATTTATTTATTTTTGTTCTTCTTCACTTTGTGTAATTCTATGCTTTTAAATCTAAACCCCTGCAGTGGGATTTTCACCACAAACAAAAAATAAAAATAGAAATTTTATGGACAGTCTTTAGTCAAAATGTAAATACTTTTAGGGTCAGAGGTCATACTCACAATACCATTGTTGACCTTACATGCAGCTCACTGCAGGTTTGTCATCTTTGGTCGTCTAAAGTGAAATCAGGGCGTGTCCCCCTGAGGCCTCATGGGAATTTATAAGAGAACAATAGTTAGTGTTGGAGGAAGCATTAAACAAATTATACTCTTGAAGCCACAAAATTCTGGCCCCTGTAGAGGTGGCCTTACAATAGTAGTTGAGTCAAACTACTAAATATAGCATAACTGTAATTAAAATCTTGAAATCAATTGCTTTCTGCCTGGGAGTTCTTTGACCTTTGACCCTCTAATGTGCTCTTTCTTCACTGAGACCCTGTGACTGATTGCACCTGTTGTTATCAACCCCCACATAAAAAAATGGTCTCCTGTTGATGACCCTCTTTCTGGGCTCAGACTTGTGCACAAAGATCATCGGTCAAGAACTCTCAGGTCACCTGTTCATGTGATGGTTGGCCTCCTCCTTCTTCAGCACCAGGAGCCTTTTTTATATGAGTTTATGGAGCTCTCAGTCTGTTCAGGAGTTCTTAGGATGAGCTTGAACACCTCGATCTGCATCAGTCTCTTTACTGGTAGCTGATCCAGTCTCCTGTGTTGTTGTTCAGGCTCCTGTTAAAATAAAACTGAGAGATTTTCATTAGTTAAATCTTTACTTTCTCCTGGTCTATCTCCCTCCTTTGAGTCTTAACTCTGTTTGTCTCAATAATTTACCTTAATTTAGCTTATTTATCTAAAGGGCAAACTGATTTTTATATTATTAGCTTCTGAGATTTTTTCCTTTGATGCTGGATTCAATATCAAATTGGTCAGACATTCAAAACTCAAATGTTCTCTGCTTTTCTCTTATAATCTTAGCTTTAAACAAATCTACCAAGTAAATAAATGTAAATGCACAAAAGAGTAAATCGGGAACTTGTATTCTATCCTACATGGGCAAATAAATAAGTTTTTTGGTTCTCTATATTTTGCTCTGTAGCAGAGCAGCAGCTCAAAGTTTGGCACTTTGTTTTGGGTCTTTGTTTCACAAAGTTTTTACATGCACTGTTTTTTGTTTTTTTTTTCTAACCTTTCTTTTGAGGTTTTACTAAAACTGAGTTCCTCGCGGAAACTTTTTCTTGAAATTTAACAACAATCTTCTGGAAAAAATGACCTCTAATAATTTGCAAAAAATACTTCAACCTGAAATTTTTAAGGCATCTATTTTAGTGGCTTTGTTTGTTCATTATTTATTTTTAAAGCAATAAAATCCTGACTCCTTTTTTTTTTTTTGATTTTTTAATTTTTTTTTGTCTTTTTGTCCATCTGTGGTTGGCTTATCACTCATATGTAATCGGAAGCGAAACCTTCCTTCCGAGAATTTCTGACCAGCATTCCCTTATCAACAACCATCTCAGCCCAAATTAAAGGAAAGAAAAGAAGAGAAAAAACTTAGAGCTATAGCTCTCATCCACACGCACGACTTCTGTCTCTCTGGCTCTCACTTAGATTCACACACACCCGTCCTTGAGATAAAATGCACACACACACACACAGCAATGCTAAAACCTTGGCACCATTCTATTTTCCTTTTTTCTTCCCCACACATACTGACACACACACACACACACACACAGCTATGGCATTACAGCTAATATTGACCAGTGAAAGATTGTCCCATTCCTCTAAACTCTGTTCCTTTTTAAACAACAAATGACACCAAACTGTGCAAAGAAATTCACCTCAAAATATTTTGTCCTTATTTCCTATTTCTCTCTGAAACATACATGACAATACAAATACACAGCAGTACTCAGTCACACAGACAGACATGTGGAGGCCTCCTTACACACACAAAGACACACATTCAAGCATCCATCAGTTTTTTTCAAAATTCATTATTGCTGTAGATTTTTCTTTCCCAAGTGACCTAATTTTGGGATTGCTTAGTTCAGGTGGGTGAGTCAAAGTTTTTGACCCAAAGATCAACTTTTACCTGATAAAGATGGAGAGATTTCTCCTTTAAACTTAGCTTAACAAAACAATGTTAGCAAGGTACCATTTATATTTTTTCTTTTTTTAGGATTTTTAATTTTATTACAAAACTCTTTTTTCTCTTTATTTCTTCATTATTTTTTATCTCTATCTTTTGAGGCTTTTAAAGGGTTTTAGTTGCTTTTATGGATTTCTGAAATGAAGATTCTTATCAAAGAACCATATAACCATAAGCTATTACTCTCGTCAACTTCTACCAGGAGTGCTCTGTCTTTACGCGCTAGACCAACCTCTCTATACCGGGAGGACATTGGTAAAAAGCAGATGGCCAGTTCACTTCAGAAAAACCAAAGGCCCTCTAAACCTAAAAACCCCCTGAGAAGGGTATTAATTCGGTCCGCTGATCAGACGGCCCATGGACTCATCACCATCGCTATTCATTTTGCCTATATTTTTCTTTACTCTTTTAAACTCTTTTTTCTTAAACTCTTTTCTTTAACTCTTTAACTCTTACACCTGTGTGAAATGGCTCGAATTACACCTTCCTCCTGTCTTACCACCAGTGACCATTATAATTTGATACCATTCAATATGCAGATATTTAGAAAAGGTCTCTGCCAACCTTTAGGTGGACATCCTGGTCACTGATAGAATCTGGAAGTCAGTACTGTCTCGGACTCTCAAAGCAACGATTACCGGCGGCCAGATTCACTCCTTATTCCCAAGAAACTCAAAAAACATCTAAAAATGAAAAACATTCCTGTTGAATCACGTCGGGGGTCACCATCTGAAGGAACCTGAAAATCCAGCCTATCCCCCCAGGTTCCGGCGTGTTCGTTTATTAAACAGAAATTAAACAATACAACGGAATAAGGAGTCCAATTCTTAAATTTAATAAAGCCATGTCAAACAGTTTACAGATTAATCTGGGTCAGACTGCATACCATACTCATGTGAGATGGCATGAAGTACTGGCACTTTCTAATTCAAGTTACAGTTGTCATATAGTCAGAGCATATCAGTCTTGATTACATCATTTACAAAACAGAATGTGAAAAACAGATAATTTCAACAACAGGGTGACCTCGAAGTCTCCATTTCTATCATTGTTTAGTCTTCATCAGTGTGGCTCATTGTACAGTTCGAACACAAAGTTCATGATGACACAGAACATTATAAGCTTCTGTATTTTAATCAGTTATGTTATTTTCCAGACAAATTTCTCAGGGAAGTAAATGTGTGTAAGATATATATGGCATAATATTCCTTCATATGTTTTATTACAGAAATCTCTTTATTTCTTCATTTCTTTGTATTCTTTTACTTTTTCTTTATTCTCTTTATTCTTTTTCTCTTTAAAAGCCTCAAAAGATAGAGATAAAGGGTTTTAGTTGCTTTTATGGATTTCTGAAGTGAAGATTCTTATGAAAGAACCATATAACCATAAGCTATTACTCTCGTCTACTTGTACCAGGAGTGCTCAACGTGCTAGACCAACCTCTCTATACCGGGAGGACATTGGTAAAAGACAGATGGCCAGTTCACTTCAGAAAAACCAAAGTCCCTCTAAACCTAAAAACCCATGAATAGGTATTTTCAGTGGGTTGGCCAGTATCCCACCCGGACTCATCACCTGCTATTCGTTTTGCCTATTTTTCTTTATTCTTTTAAACTCTTTTTTTCTCTTAAACTACAATTCAATATGCAGATATTTAGAAAAGGTCTCTGCCAACCTTTAGGTGGACGTCCTGGTAACTGATACAGTCTGGAAGTCAGCACTGTCACGAGGAACCTCGAAGCTGCGATTATCGGTGGCCGAATTCACTCCTTATTCCCAAGAAACTCAAAAAATGAATAAAAACATCTGAAAATCAAAAACATTCCTGTTTGATCACGTCGGGCGTCACAAATTGAAGGAATTTAAATAATGTGTGTTTGTTGCTGTTTAAGCCTTTAGGTTTCTGCGTGTTCGTTTATCGAACAGGAATGACACAAACAGGAATAAGGAGTCCAATTATTAAATTTAATAAAACCATTTGTCACGGGGTTCTTCCCAGGAATAACAACTCAAATAACTTGATGGCGTAGTCGGAAAGTTCTGCAGGTGGAATTTTATTCAGCCGGCCTCCCAAAGTGCACAAAACTATTTATAGTGATGCCAAGGCAGGGAAAAAAATACAAAGAAAACAATAGAGAAAATAAATAAAGTATTCTACAAGTTACTGGGAACTCGACTTTCCCCAACTCTATGCTGCTACAATCCACACGCTCCTGTCACTGCAACTATCAGCAGACTGACTCTTTGCCTTACTGAGCCCTCTTTTAAACCTGTTGCTCCTCCCACTAGGCATTAATTCGGATATTTTTCCCCTCTAGACAGTATGTCTTTCCATTTATGCTGTAAAATAATTAAACAAAGAAACACATTGACATAACTATTTACTGGTAACTTAAACAGGTAAGTTCATTGGGAAAAAAGAGAAAAATAACCAAACAAACAAAATAATGCAGTTCACGTGACCCCAAAAGTGCGCACAAACCTCCCATTTAACCACCGGAAGCGCTGAGCCTCGTCTTGCGCTTCCGACTCCCCTAACAGCGGGCACCCGGCAGACTACGCACTCCATCCGGAGAACCCGTAAGTAAACAAAACCAAAAACTACTCACTGTCGGCTTTTGACAGCGCTGTGATGTGTTTGCGGTTTTACCTGTCTACCATGAAGATAACGCTGTCTCCCACTGCCGATGTAAATAACCCATGAAATGGGTTCCTGCCGGTGGAGACGCTTTCATGTCCGCTGCCCGTAATTAGTGACCACGGTGGCGCTCCGTCACATCATCCCCTTCCACCCGGAGGTTGACGAGGTGCGGCAACCTGGAAAGGTAATCGGCCACCACATTAGACTTCCCAGGCCGATGTCGGATGTTAAAGCGGAAAGGCTGCAGCGAAAGGTACCACCGGGTCAGGCGACTGTTGTGATCCTTCATGGAATTGATCCATGTGAGTGCTCGGTGATCAGTCTCCAGGTCAAACTCTTGTCCAAGCAAATAATACCGTAGCTTCTCCAGGGCCCACTTGATAGCTAAAGCTTCCTTCTCTACGGTGGAGTATCTGGTTTCACGTGGCAGCAACTTACGGCTCAGGTATAGAACAGGATGCTCCTCTCCAGGGTCTCCCTGAGACAGCACTGCTCCAAGGCCGACAGCGGAAGCATCCACTTGAATCAGGAATTTCTTGCTGAAGTCAGGGCTCTTCAGCACTGGAGAAGTGCAGAGGCAAGCTTTCAGGGTGGCAAAGGCCTTTTCACACTCCTCCGTCCAGGTTACTGGGTTTCGTTGGTCCTTTTTGGTCAGTGCGGTAAGAGGGGCAGCAATGGTTGCGAACTGTGGCACAAATCTTCGGTACCAGCCGACCAGTCCTAGGAAGGATCGAACCTCCTTCTTGGTGTGAGGCTGAGGGCACTTCTGGATAGCCTCGATCTTGTCCACCTGGGGTCGGACCTCCCCTTGTCCTATTTGGTAGCCAAGGTAGCGTGCCTCCTGACGTGCCCACTCACACTTAGAGGGGTTGAGTGTCAATCCTGCTTTTTGGATCCTTCCAAGGACATCGGTCAAGTGTTGCAGGTGCTCTTCCCAGGTGTTGCTAAAGATCACCACATCATCCAGATAGGCGGCACTGCAATGGTCACACTCCTGCAATACTCGGTCCATCAGCCTCTGGAAGGTAGCTGGTGCCCCATGTAGCCCAAAGGGCATCACTGTGAACTGGAACAGTCCCGCAGGTGTTCGGAAGGCCGTGTATGGTCGAGAGGACTTCTCCAGGGGTACCTGCCAGTATCCTTTACACAAATCCAGGGTGGTGATGTACCGGGCAGCTCCAATCTTCTCCAACAGATCCTCGATTCGTGGCATGGGGTAAGCATCAAACTCGGAAATGGAATTGAGTTTCCGGAAATCGATGCAGATGCGCAGGGAACCATCCTTCTTGAAGATGATGACCACTGGACTACACCACTCTGAGCAGGACGGCTCAATCACCCCAAGCTCCAACATCTTCTCCACTTCCTGTCGCAGCTTCCCCACCAGCTGTTGTGGAACCCGGTACGGACGCTGGCGTATGGGTCGTCCATCTTTTAGGCGTATGACATGTTCAACGAGGGTGGTTCGGCCAGGGTTGGCAGCGAACAACGATGGAACCTCCTGGAACACCCGGAATAGCTGGGCCGCCTGTTGTGGTGCCAGATGTGCCAGCACCGGGAGTAGCTGGGGTGTTTCCTGCCCAGGCTCCACTTCGGGCTTGAGGGTCACCTCCTTTGCTAGTAATGTTTTCCCTACAGTCGGGCTTGGACGCTCCTTCCACTCTTTAAGCAGGTTCACGTGATAGGTCTGCTTCGGCTTCTTTTTTTCGGGGTGATGGATCTCGTAGGTAACTGGCCCCATCCTGCGGATAACGGTGTATGGCCCTTGCCATTTCGCCAGCAGTTTGTTGTTTGCCGAAGGGAGTAGCAACAGGACCTTTTGGCCTGGTTGCAACTCACGATGTCGAGCCTGCTGGTCATACCAGGTCTTCTGGCTTTTCTGAGCCTCACGCAGGTTAACCTCAGCCTCCCCAAGGTATTCCGCCAGCCGATCCCTCATCTCCAGAACAAACTGCACAACTCCTTGACTGTTGGGCATGGGGGAAGGAGTCTCCCAGCGTCGCCGGAGCAGATCCAAAGGACCCTGTACATCCCAGCCATAGAGCAACTCAAAAGGGGAGAAGCCAGTGGAGGCTTGAGGAACTTCTCTATAGGCAAACAGTAGGAAGGGCAGCCACCGATCCCAGTCTTTGCCTGTGTCTGCTACAAATTTCTGCAACATCCTCTTCAGAGTCTGGTTGAACCTTTCCACCAAGCCATCTGTCTGGGGGTGGTAAGGTGTCGTCTTGATTGCCGAGATACCTAGTTGGTTATGGAAGAGCTGCATCAACTTGGAGGTAAAGTTTGTTCCTTGGTCTGTGAGAATCTCATCCGGTATTCCCACCCTGGAGAACAACTGTATCAGCGCACGCAGAACATTAGGTGCAGTGATGGTCCGCAGTGGGAAAGCTTCTGGGAAGCGCGTGGCATAGTCACACACCACCAAGATGTACTGATGACCCCTGCTGCTCTTCACCAGAGGTCCCACAATGTCCATAGCTATCCGACGGAATGGCGTGGAGATGACGGGGAGTGGTTGCAGAAGGCCACGGTCTGACTTACGGGCAGGGCATGTTTTCTGACATGTTGGACAGGTACTACAATATTTTTGTATGTCTGTGTACATAGATGGCCAAAAAAACCGTGAACTAACCCGCAGGTAGGTTTTTTGCCGGCCGAGGTGCCCGGCCCAGGGGAGTGTGTGCGCTACGTGCATGATGAGGTTTCTACAGCTAGTTGGGATCACGAGGCGTTGGTGGTCACCGTCAACTGCATACAACACATCTTTATCAACAACGAACTTTTCATTTCCCAGGACACCTCCCACTCCCCCATCATTAACCTTAGCAAACAGGTTTTTCAACGTATCATCCTCCCTTTGTAACACTGCAAGATTATTAGGTACCTCCCACATGGAACTTGTCCTGTCTGGTCCCGTCATCCATAGCTGCTTTTCAAAGCGGCGTTGGCGACGGGACTTTCTTGGCCACTTGCTGCCACCCTCACACAGACTACTGTCAAGATCTGGAAGGGGCTGACCACAGGCTTTTGTCTGGGCTCGAGTCATCACTGGACCAGAGACAGTCACTCCATCATTCTTCCCTTTCCCCAAATCAGTTTCTGTTTGCCGTTCCTGTTCTCGCAGCAAGTCTGGGAGTACAGGCAAGTCCATTCCCAGGATGACATCTACTGGCAAGTTCTGAACCACCCCAACTGACAAAATGTAGGGTTGTTCATCAATAGTCACTGTTAACTCAGCTTTGGGGTACACATGCTTATCACCATGAACACACAAGATGTCCTCCTGTCTACCATAGTCCACACTGCTCACTGGTACCAGACTTTGCTTGACTAAGGACATAAAGCTTCCAGAGTCCAACAAAGCAGCTACTTGCTGACCATTGACAGTTACAGTTTTATAGCGCTGCTGTCCCAATCTCTGTTCCCCAGTGGGCTCCATCTCTAGTCGAGGTGCATAGCAAGCCCCGGTGACTTTAGCTTTGCGGATGGGGCACACAGAAGCTTTATGGCCTGTCTGCCGACAGTAATAACAAACAATATCCTTACCAGAAGCTCGCAGGTTTGGGGCCGGCCTGGTGTTTTCGGACGGGTTCGGGTTACCCTCTCTCCTGGTCGGGCCTGGCTGGGCCATCTGGTGTAAGGCTCGAGGTGCTGCCCCCATGGAACGTGCCGCTGGAACTCCTCTATGCGCGTTGAGGTACTGCAGTGCCAACTTAGCAGCCGTTAGCCCATCGGCCGGCTCATGCTCCTTCACCCAGGTCCTCAACTCTGCTGGAAGCACTCGAAGTAGCTGCTCCAAGATGATCGCCTCTCCAATCTCCTCCTTGGTGTGCTGCTCCGGCCGCATCCAGCGCCTGTAGAGTCCCTTAAGGCGGTAGTACGTCTCCGTGGGGTTCTCCCCAGGTGGGATCTGGTGGGCCCGGAATCTCTGTCGGTAAGTCTCAGGTGAAATGTCAAACTTTGTTAGCAGTGCCCCTTTTAAGTCATTATAGCAATGAGCTCTTTCTTCATCCATGGCAGTGTAGGCCTCCAGCGCCTTCCCAGCAAGCAATGGAACCAGTCGACAAGCCCACTCACTCTCTGGCCATCTCCAGGTTTTGGCTATACGTTCAAAACGTAGCAAATAGTTCTCAATGTCCTCCCCTGTCTGGTAGGTGGGAATCTTTGGGCCTGCATAGTGCCTACCCTCTGATACTGGTTGGTTCAGTTGGTTGCTCAGTTCTTGGGATTGACCAGAGGGGGCCTCCTCTGCAGGATCTCGGGGTGGCCACTGGCGTGCAGGTGTAGGCAGGACCAGTCGGGGACTGCTTGCCGTCACTGTAGTCGGGGTTGCCATTTCAGTGGCCCGGTCCTCCCCGGGTTGTGGGTGAGCAGGACTTCCTTGCCCCTGCCCAGTTGGTCGGACAGAGGTTCTCAGTCCTCGGAGTTCAGCCAAAAGAACCTCCTCCCTCCTCTGCTGACCTGCCAGGAAATCCCTCATCATGGCCAGCAGTTCTCCATCAGATTCACCTGGCATGGACGACGGCCTAGGTGCTGCCCGCCCTGACACGCCTGGTTCTACGTCATCATCCTCTGCTGATGAAGCCGATGTGGGGGCTGACTCCCACGCTGACTCGTCCTTCACGGAGGGCTTCTCCTCAAGGAATCCTCCCCGCTGAGAGCGCAGTCCTGTGCGCTTCCCTGGACGGCTGGTTTTTTTATTCCGGCTAGCCATCCCACTCCTGACACCATCTGTCACGGGGTTCTTCCCAGGAATAACAACTCAAATAACTTGATGGCGTAGTCGGAAAGTTCTGCAGGTGGAATTTTATTCAGCCGGCCTCCCAAAGTGCACAAAACTATTTATAGTGATGCCAAGGCAGGGAAAACAATACAAAGAAAACAATAGAGAAAATAAATAAAGTATTCTACAAGTTACTGGGAACTCGACTTTCCCCAACTCTATGCTGCTACAATCCACACGCTCCCGTCACTGCAACTATCAGCAGACTGACTCTTTGCCTTACTGAGCCCTCTTTTAAACCTGTTGCTCCTCCCACTAGGCATTAATTCGGATATTTTTCCCCTCTAGACAGTATGTCTTTCCATTTATGCTGTAAAATAATTAAACAAAGAAACACATTGACATAACTATTTACTGGTAACTTAAACAGGTAAGTTCATTGGGAAAAAAGAGAAAAATAACCAAACAAACAAAATAATGCAGTTCACGTGACCCCAAAAGTGCGCACAAACCTCCCATTTAACCACCGGAAGCGCTGAGCCTCGTCTTGCGCTTCCGACTCCCCTAACAGCGGGCACCCGGCAGACTACGCACTCCATCCGGAGAACCCGTAAGTAAACAAAACCAAAAACTACTCACTGTCGGCTTTTGACAGCGCTGTGATGTGTTTGCGGTTTTACCTGTCTACCATGAAGATAACGCTGTCTCCCACTGCCGATGTAAATAACCCATGAAATGGGTTCCTGCCGGTGGAGACGCTTTCATGTCCGCTGCCCGTAATTAGTGACCACGGTGGCGCTCCGTCACACCATTTCAAACAGTTTACAGATTAATCTGGTTCTGAATTGTTGGAGCTGCCTGATGCAGTCGGTGCAGCTTCACACAAGTCTGACCCCGCTCTCTATCTTAGTTCAACTTTTATACACAGACACAGTTACACAGTTATTGAAATATGCAAGCATGTAGCAGCTTATCAGTTCCTTCTTCTGTGCCCTTCACTGTCGCCTGTTAACGGCCTCATCTGGATCCTGTAGACACAAAACATCAGACCAAAACACACATTCTTTTCCAGTAAATCATCAGCATGTGATTTTGTTGTTTCTCTGCTATGCAGTCTGATTTCTGTCTGCTGTGCAGTTATTTCAACACCTTCACCTTGTTGTGAAGATTAATGCTGCAATATGCTACTTGATGCTATATTTCTATTTGAATTGTTATATTTATGGTGTGTCTAGTGTGCAGCTTATTTACACTTCTCCCTTCATCCTGCAGCTGATCATCAGGAGGAGGAGAGTCTGACGGAGCAGCAGAGGAACATTTTCAGCCTCTACAGAGGAAACAATGAGTTCAACACAACAGGTGAGAAAAATCTCAGTGTTACACTATTATTGAAACTGTGTGACTTCATCAGCTGCTGCTGGTTTGGTTTATTATGGTCCCAGTTAGCACTGAAGTTACAACCAGACCAAATAAAAAGGTCACATTTTAACAGGACACTGAAACAAAGACATTAATAATCAAGATTCAGATCAAACCCACAGTTTATCACACAATACATCATTTTCATTGAGCAGTATTTGATCTATAATGTCATTTTCATCACTGTTATAATTACACATTTCATATTTTCATAGCACTTTTCCACTCTCTCCTCATTAGATCTCATTGTTTTCCAACCAGTTTGATTCCAGTTCTTACTGGTTTGGAAATGCTGTCCCAGTAGCTGTTGATGTTGCTGTTGTGGTGATCCCCAGAGTCTCTCATCCCGTGGTTCAACCCACTCCAACTCCACTGTGTTGGACTGCAGCTGGTGGCAGTAGTCCTTGTTCTGCTCTGAAGATCTGCTTCAAGCTTCAGGGTCACTCTGAGCAGAAGCTGCAGAAGGTGGAGAGCTGCTTCATGTGCTGCTACACCAAACTCACAGAGGCTGCAGAGCAGAACAACAACTACATCACAAACTGCAGCTCAACACTGTGGAGTTTGTCTGTCAGTGTGATCAGAAACTCAGTGAGAGAGAGCTCATATTTGCTTTGTTATTTGTTAGAAAATATATGCATACAGTACTTGAAAAAGTGTGTGTTTGCTGTCCTTTTATGGCCTTCATGTGGCCTGCAGTAGTCCTGTGAGGAATCTTGGATTCATCTTTGACCAGGATGTGTCTGTTAGCTCACAGATAAAACAAGTTTCCAGGATGGCTTTCATCCATTTGCAGTGTTGTCCCATCCTTTGGCATTTTGACATGTTATGATTCTTTATAACCAGGATGTCCAATTAATGCTTTGAAATCATTGTACATAAATTTATGTTTCCTCTTCTTTTCCCTTGTACATGGCTGCATGTAATGTGCTACGGTCACCAGTAGGTGGAGGTAATAGACCTAGTAGATCTTTGGAGGCTCCAAAAAAACTCTAATATTAATGGAGTTTGAAGTTTGTTCCACGACTGCATTTCACTCACTGCCTCTGTTTGTATCTCTGTCACTGCAGGACCAACATGGAGCGAGAAGTCAGGAGGCTGACAAACCTCACAGAAGGAAGGGAGGAAAACAATACACCTGTGATCAGTGTGGGAAGGATTTTACCTTGAAGAGAAACCTAAAAAGACATCAACTCATCCACACTGGAGAGAAGCTGTTCAGCTGTGACTTGTGTGGAAAGTCTTTTAGCCTGGCTGGAAGCTTAAAAACACACCAACTCATCCACAGTGGAGAGAAGCCGTACAGCTGTGATCAGTGTGGCAGAGCTTTCACTCAGAGTAACAGCTTAAAGAGTCATCAAGTCACCCACTCTGGAATTAAGGCATACAGCTGTGACTATTGTGGAAAAACTTTCAGTCAGCTAGGGGACAGAAATACACACCTACGCATTCACACTGGACATGATGTGTACAGCTGTGATCAGTGTGGCAAAAAGTTTGGAACAGACCAACAATTACAACGACACATGTTTATCCACACTGAGGAGAGACCTCATAAATGTGACCAGTGTGATAAGACTTTTAAACTTCCACGTTACCTGAGAAAACACCAACAGATCCACAGCAGAGAGAGACTCTACAAGTGCAGTTACTGTGAGGTATGTGTGTTTATTTTGATCTTGTTGTCATGGTCCTGGGCCGTTTGCCCAGCGTTTTGTGTTTTTAGTTTATTTTCCCTGAGTGTTTAATTCCCAGTGTGTTTTGATGTTCTTGTTCCCTTTGTCTCTGTCTCCCCTGCTCCATGCTCTTGTTTGTTTTTTGTCATGATGTCTTAACCCTGACCTCCTGTGTTCTCATGTTGAGTTTATTCCTAGTGTTGTGACTAGTCTGTGTCTCTGCCCCGTGTCTGTGTGCCAGTCCCCCGTATGTAGTCTGCGTGCACCTTGGTTAGTCACTTCCTGTATTATTTTGACAGTCGTGTGTTCCCTGTGCTTTGTATTCAGTTTTGCTTCCCATGTTATTAGTTTCATTTGCTTCACCTGTTGCTCCCTGCTGTTTCCTCTTGCCCAGATTACCTGCTGTGTATTTAAGCCCTCAGTGTTCATCTGTTCCTTGTCGCGTCGTTGATGTTTCTGTCGTCCGTATTCCCTCGCTGTGTGTCTCCCTGCTCCTCCTCGGGTTTTGGTTTAGCTTCTTCCCAGTATAGGTTTGTTTTGATATTCTGTTATTTCACAATAAATCACTTTAAGTTCACCCACTCCCGAGTCCTGCGTTTTGGGGTCTACCCGTTCCAGCCACACAGAAAACCATGACAGAACGACGCGACCATTATAAAGACCCCGCGGACTCAGATCTGTGGGAACGGCAGCAAGTGGTTCAAACTTACCTGCAGGAAGAAGCGAGGTGGAAGCCGTGGCTCACCCCAGAGCGCGAGTCACGGTTCCAGGGCACTCGTCTCGCCCTGGGGGGTCCTGGCTGGGGAAAGGAACCTCAGCATCAGCGCTCGCCACGCTCTCCTCCCCTGCAGCCTCAGCTCCGCCCGCTAGCCTCGCCACAGCAGCTGTGCAATGCGACAGCAGCACAGCAGCCACCCGAGCCTTGGGGGATTCGGCTCGGTGGCTTTTCGACATCACCAGACCCACCACCTTCTGCTACGTCTCTTGCCAGCTCCGCTCCCCATTCCAAACCCGCAGTGGGGGCGCGAAGGCGGAGCTCTCGGCGCCATAAACTCCGAGCAGAGCCAACAGCCGGTGTTGAAATTACGATGGTTTCTTCTCCTCTGCAGTCGTCAGCCACATTGGACTCCACCCCTGAATCTGTCCCTCCTTTCCCCGGCTCATCTAACACGGCTAACCACACTGCTCCACCGTCCTTGACAGCCAGGTCAGACATTTGTAACAAGGTTTCCAAGCTCTGTATCCTGTGGTTTCGGCTACCCGGTGAGGAACTGGGGCACACCATCGCTAACAGGATACATGACATGTTGATAGAACACCCCTGGCTTATAGATTCATTGCCCCCTTTAACCAAGAATTACATCAAAGAAATACTCCAGTCACTCCTGTCTCAGCCAGCCCCTGTTCAGCCAGCAGCAGCTCCAGCCCCCATAGCTCCAGCCCCTGTTCAGCCAGCAGCAGCTCCAGCCCCCATAGCTCCAGCCCCTGTTCAGCCAGCAGCAGCTCCAGCCCCCATAGCTCCAGCCCCTGTTCAGCCAGCAGCAGCTCCAGCCCCCATAGCTCCAGCCCCTGTTCAGCCAGCAGTCACCTCAGTCCCCTCATCCTCAGTCACCTCAGTCCTGTCTGGTCCTGCTCCCTCTGTGGTTTCAGTCTCCTCAGTTTCCTCCATGCCCTCTGTCCCTTTAGTCCCCTCAGTCCTGTCTGGTCCTGCTCCCTCTGTGGTTTCAGTCTCCTCAGTTTCCTCCGTGCCCTCTGTCCCTTTAGTCCCCTCAGTCCTGTCTGGTCCTGCTCCCTCTGTGGTTTCAGTCTCCTCAGTTTCCTCCGTGCCCTCTGTCCCTTTAGTCCCCTCAGTCCTGTCTGGTCCTGCTCCCTCTGTGGTTTCAGTCTCCTCAGTTTCCTCCGTGCCCTCTGTCCCTTTAGTCCCCTCAGTCCTGTCTGGTCCTGCTCCCTCTGTGGTTTCAGTCTCCTCAGTTTCCTCCGTGCCCTCTGTCCCTTTAGTCCCCTCAGTCCCTTCAGCCTCAGTCCCTTTAGCTCCTGCTCCCCTGGTCTCAGTCCCTTTAGCTCCTGCTCCCCTGGTCTCAGTCCCTTCAGCTCTCCCTAGCCCTCGGCCTGCTCCCACGCAGCCGGATCTCCCTAGCCCTCGGCCTGCTCCCACGCAGCCGGCTCTCCCTAGCCCTCGGCCTGCTCCCACGCAGCCGGCTCTCCCTAGCTCCCGGCCTGCTCCCACGCAGCCGGCTCTCCCTAGCTCCCGGCCTGCTCCCACGCAGCCGGCTCTCCCTAGCTCCCGGCCTGCTCCCACGCAGCCGGCTCTCCCTAGCTCCCGGCCTGCTCCCACGCAGCCGGCTCTCCCTAGCTCCCGGCCTGCTCCCACGCAGCCGGATCTCCCTAGCTCCCGGCCTGCTCCCACGCAGCCGGATCTCCCTAGCTCCCGGCCTGCTCCCACGCAGCCGGATCTCCCTAGCTCCCGGCCTGCTCCCACGCAGCCGGATCTCCCTAGCTCCCGGCCTGCTCCCACGCAGCCGGATCTCCCTAGCTCCCGGCCTGCTCCCACGCAGCCGGATCTCCCTAGCTCCCGGCCTGCTCCCACGCAGCCGGATCTCCCTAGCTCCCGGCCTGCTCCCACGCAGCCGGATCTCCCTAGCTCCCGGCCTGCTCCCACGCAGCCGGATCTCCCTAGCTCCCGGCCTGCTCCCACGCAGCCGGATCTCCCTAGCTCCCGGCCTGCTTCCACGCAGCCGGATCTCCCTAGCTCCCGGCCTGCTTCCACGCAGCCGGATCTCCCTAGCTCCCGGCCTGCTTCCACGCAGCCGGATCTCCCTAGCTCCCGGCCTGCTTCCACGCAGCCGGATCTCCCTAGCTCCCGGTCTGCTTCCACGCAGTCAGTCTCCACGCAGTCAGTCTCCCCTAGCTCGCAGTTAGCTCTAACGCCCTTAGCTTCCTCCTTAGCTTCGGTCCCTTCAGCTCCCCCTGCACCCGTACCTGTTCCGCGGGTGGGGGCAGCCACGGACGGGCTGACCTCTGCACCCGTTCCTGTTCCGCGGGTGGGGGCAGCTAGGTCCAAGCCTCCGCATCAGTTTTCAGTGTTAGCTGCAGCAGTAGGGTCTCAGTCAGCCTCTGCAGCTCTCCCTAGCTCTCACCCAGCTCCCACAGCTTCGCTCTCTTTGGTCCCCTTAGTCTCCCCGGTCCCTCAGGTTCTCTTTGTTCTCTCCTCTGGTCCCTCAGCTCCTTTAGTTTTGGTTCCCCCTGCAGCCCCAATCCCAGTCTCCTCTGCTCCTGCTCCCCCGACTCCAGTTTCCCCGCAGTTAGCTTCGGTCCCCTTACCTCTCCCGCAGTCAGCTTCCCCAGTGTCAGCCTCAGTTCCCCCAGCTCCCTTAGTCTCCTTAGTTCCCTCCTCTACTCCCAATCCTGGTCCCTCGGTCCCCCTAGTTCCCTTAGTCTCCTTAGTTCCCTCCTCTACTCCCAATCCTGGTCCCTCGGTCCCCCTAGTTCCCTCAGCCTCCCCGCAGTCAGAGTCCATAGTGTCAGCTCCCTCGCCGTCCATAGTGTCAGCTCCCTCGCCGTCCATAGTGTCAGCTCCCTCAGCCTCCCCAGTGTCAGCTCCCTCAGCCTCCCCAGTGTCAGCTTCCACGCACTCACCATCACATGCACCTGGTCCATCCCCCAAGCAGCCCCAGCTGCTCAGTGAAGCAGCTGTGTGCCCTGCACCGCAGACCCAGCCTGCGCATCCAGAGCCTCGCCTTGTAGGCCCCGTTCAGCCCAAGGGTCCGGCTCGGTCGGAGCTGCGTTTGAAGCCCGAGGGTCACGCTCAGTCCGAGCGTCTGGCTCAGTTCGAGCCTCCTGGCTCGTCTCGCCGCCGCCGCCTGGAGCGCGGTCGGCCCTCAGTCTCGTCTCGCCGCCGCCGCCTGGAGCGCGGTCGGCCCTCAGTCTCGTCTCGCCGCCGCCGCCTGGAGCGCGGTCGGCCCTCAGCCTCGTCTCCTCGTCGCCGCCGCCTGGAGCGCGGTCGGCCCCCAGTCTGGTCTCCTCGTCGCCGCCACCGCCTGGGGCGCGGTCGGCCCCCTGCCTCGTCTCCTCGTCGCCGCCGCTGGAACTGCGGTCGGCCGCCTGACAGGTTTGGACTCTGCTTTTTGGCCCCTTGGCCTGGGCGGCCCCCTGAACTATGGACTGTTTGTTCCCCTGGCCGTTGCTCTTTTTGTTTTTGTTTTTGTCATAGCTCCTGAACTGTTCCCGGTTTTGACACCCTGTTTTGGACATTGGAGCTCTCCGGCCTTGTGCCGTCGCTTTTTGTTTCATCCAGTTGTTTTTTTTCTCATCCACGTGTTTTGTTCCTGTTTTTGGACTTTGTCCTGGCCTCAGGCCCCTGCTGTTTTGTTCTGACCTTGTGATGTTTGCTTTTTGCTCCCTGCCTTTGTTGCTCCCTGCCTGGTTTTGTTTTTGTTCCGGTCCCTCCGTCCTGGTCCCGCGCCTCCCTCCCTGTTCTGGTTTTGTTTCCTGTTTTGGCCGTCGGGTGCCGGCCTTTGAGGGGGGGGTACTGTCATGGTCCTGGGCCGTTTGCCCAGCGTTTTGTGTTTTTAGTTTATTTTCCCTGAGTGTTTAATTCCCAGTGTGTTTTGATGTTCTTGTTCCCTTTGTCTCTGTCTCCCCTGCTCCATGGTCTTGTTTGTTTTTTGTCATGATGTCTTAACCCTTACCTCCTGTGTTCTCATGTTGAGTTTATTCCTAGTGTTGTGACTAGTCTGTGTCTCTGCCCCGTGTCTGTGTGCCAGTCCCCCGTATGTAGTCTGCGTGCACCTTGGTTAGTCACTTCCTGTATTATTTTGACAGTCGTGTGTTCCCTGTGCTTTGTATTCAGTTTTGCTTCCCATGTTATTAGTTTCATTTGCTTCACCTGTTGCTCCCTGCTGTTTCCTCTTGCCCAGATTACCTGCTGTGTATTTAAGCCCTCAGTGTTCATCTGTTCCTTGTCGCGTCGTTGATGTTTCTGTCGTCCGTATTCCCTCGCTGTGTGTCTCCCTGCTCCTCCTCGGGTTTTGGTTTAGCTTCTTCCCAGTATAGGTTTGTTTTGATATTCTGTTATTTCACAATAAATCACTTTAAGTTCACCCACTCCCGAGTCCTGCGTTTTGGGGTCTACCCGTTCCAGCCACACAGAAAACCATGACACTTGTAACTTTAGCCTGACTGTTGAGAACAACTGTTCAGTTATGATTTTTGCTTCTATGATCATAAGAAACTAAATTGTTACTTTTTGTAGTGACAAACATTTATATCACTGTATTATTTATGATACACCAGTTTCCTGGTATATCATGGTATTATTATTTCTGCATATATGGGTCTTTATGTTGTTTGCAGTGGCTCCTTCTTCAGTCAGGTGTATATAGAATAAAAATAATTTTATTGTCATAAAAAATAAATTATAAAATCCAACCATAGAACAAATTATCAAAACATTTCTGTTTAATTCTTTGCTTTGAAGCCCAAATTCTTCTGTCTGCAGGTAAAAACACCTGTAAGCTTTGTTAGCACAGAGTAAACAGAGCCAAACTACAAACAGTTTAAATATTTGTCACAGGGAGTCGGTCCTTAACAGGCTGCCTGCTCTGCTGTTTGCTTGTGATGCCGCTTTTTGTCGTATATTTGGCTCGTTTAGGTTAATGTTTCCACAGCAGAGCTGGAAGTGGGCCTTTAAAACCATTTACATTGTTTGTCTCTGACTCACCTGGTTTCCTGTTGCTGTGTGTGGGCGGAGCTTCCTGGGTGGTGTAACCTCTTCCTACCATATATAGGTCCATGTTACATTTGCCATTATGGCTGCTGGAGTTCTGGCTGCAAGTGTCCCTAAAGAACACAATCAGCTTAAATTCAAACTGATGACTCCTTCTAGAAGTGAGTCCTGTTACTTTGCAGCCATATTGAAACACACTGGAGCACTTACAGTTATTTTGAAGCATTATCTAAATTAACTTTCATTTCAAAGATCAACGGGACATAAAAACTTCATGCACAGAATATTCAGTCAGATCTGATAAAATCAGCTAAAAGTTTTCTTGTACACAAATCAGATTTTAACAGCTTCTCTCCTGGTAGTTATACTTCCTCCATCTTTCTCTCTAATATTTAGTCAGAGGTTTCAGCTCAGAGTTGAGCTCCATGTCTCTCTCTCATAATGTCTCTGCTGCTACCAGGACCTAACCTAGCAGTGACCAAGGATCCCACAGTCTGCCCTGCAGCAGTCCAACAGAGTTCATCACTGTAAACTGAACCACAACACTGCAAACTACCCAGTTTAGCTGCACTTACTGTCCACTATAAACTTTGAATCACATGAATTATCATTTCATTTGCTTTCAGAAAACTTTCTAGAAGATGAAACATCATGTACAGATCCAATATCTGACTAAAACTCTAAAATGAATGATAACGTTACCTGTAAGCTTTAAATTAGTAGTTTATCAAAGGACACTTGCTGAGCAGTCTTTACCTTAGAGAGAGTCTCATCTTCCTCTCATGTCCTCTCTTTGTTCCACCGTTCTCCAGCTCACAGAGTCAAAGTGGGACGTGTTTGAAGGCTGCAGGAGAAAGTCTGTATGAAATGAGCCGTATGAAAAATGAACAGACACAGCTGTGTCCAAAATCACTCACTGCTCACTTATAGTGAGTCCCACAGTTTGCTGAGCTCTATCAATGTACTGTGTATAGTATGATGGGGTTACTGCGAAATAAAACAGCTGTGAAGGAGGCCGTCCTTTGGAGACCTTTTCCTCTTTGTTCCAAGAGAGCTCAGAGGACGGTTCCTCTTGCTGCAAATAAAGTCAAGTGTTCCATGTTTTATAAAATGATCTGAACCTATCAATATACTATTACATTATCAGTATTGTAGTATTACTGTGGTATTCTGGTCTTATATAAACATAATATTACACTGATGTTATTGCACATTTACAGTAGTGGTAATGTAGTACTGCAATATTATTGTAATATACTAATATTATAAGGCTGGTGATGGATGACCTTTTGGGCAGGGGGATGATTGTGGCTGTTTTTAGACGGGGGGGGGGGGGGTGACTGCTTGGGCCAGGGAGAGGTTGAAAATCATGGTGAGAATCAGGGTGAGCTGGTGGGCACACGCTCTGATCACCTTGCCAGGTATTCCGTCTGGTCCAGCAGCCTTCCTGGGGTTCACTCCCAAGAGCACCCGCTGTACCTCATGCTCCTGGACAGAGAGTGGGGTGGAGCTAGAGCCCTGTGGGGGGAGCAGGGCCAGAGCAGATGGGTGTTCCTGAGGTGTTTCAAAGTGAGCAAAGAAACAGTTCAGTTCCTCATCCATCACCAGCCTAAATGATTGCCGCCCTGTGGCCCTCACCCTGGTAACCATGAAGTACTTTGAAAGGCTGGTTCTCCAGCACATCATGGACCATCTCCCCCCACTTTCGACACCCATCAGTTTGCATATCATGCAAACAGATCCACAGAGGACGCCATCGCTGTAGCTCTCTACTCTGTGTTGAGCCACTTGGAGCAGCAGCAGAGCTACGCTCACATGCTCTTTGTGGATTACAGCTGCTGACGTACTGTATCACAGTATGGTACAGCAGCTGCTCTGAGGCAGACAGGGTCAGGCTTCAGAGGGGAGTCAAGACAGCACCAAGAATCGCTGGCTGTCCTCTCCCCTCCCTGATGGACATCTACACCTCCCGCTGCATCAGCAGAGCAGGAACATCATCAAGGACAGCTTACACCCTGGCTTTGACCTCTGACCTGCTGCCCTCTGGCAGGAGCTACAGGAGCATCAAAGCCAGAACAAACAGACTCCAGAACAGTTTCTTCGCCAGAGCAATCACCACCCTGAACTCTCACACTCACCCACTGTGACTGTGCAACACCCACATCTCTGTGCAATATTATATTATTCATACTGAACCATATTTATCACTCCTAAAATGTGAAATATCCAATATTCATTCACTAGAGAAATATTCATTCACCAAGTGCAATACTCATCATCTTCATTATATGTATATACTTATTTTATTTTATTTTTCAGAAAGTAGATATTTTTATACATTCTCTTATTTTTCTGTATTTTTAATACATTTTAGATTCTGTATATATTTTTATACATTTTATTCACTGTATACTTTATACATACTCTTTTATTTTCTGTATATTTTTGGATTATATTAGATTAATATTTTTCTTTTACTTTTTGGGGGGGAATTTGACTTTCTATTGCATGGCACTGAACAGGAGTGGCCCTCCAATCTCATTGTACATCCTCTATAATGACAATAAAGGCATTCTATATTCTATATTATTATAGTGTGACATTAGTATTGTATCACTACGTTGGTAGCAGTTTAGTAGGACAGTGATATTGCAGTATTACGGTGGTATTATTGCAGTGTTAAAGTGGTAGTATTTTAGTATGACATTAAAGTTATCATAGTATTAAATGAGTATTATTGTAGTATTATGGTGGTAGTATTGTAGTTCTTGTATCCAGTAAGCTGAGTGTTGTAATGTAAACAGTAAAATGTAATTGGACGTTGGCAGAGATGCTCTTTATTCCAGGCGACGTCCAGGATAAAAATGTTGAAGGATGCCTGGACTTACACTGTCTTTGTGTCTTTGTGTAGAAGCAGAGCCACACAGATGGATCCAGTTCTCAGCCCTGTCATCGCTGTGGTGGTGGGAAAGCGTTTCTCTGTAACCTTTGTGGGAAAACTTTCACTCAGCAACAGAACCTAAAAACACATCAGCGTAGACACACTGGACACAAACTGAAGGACTGCAAAGAATGTGGGAGGAGCTTCACCACAACAGGTGGATTAAAACAACATGAACTCTTCCACAGTGGGGTTAAAAAGCACCTCTGTGACCAGTGTGGGTCATCCTTCATCACTGCAGGTGAACTTAAAGCGCATAAACGAATCCACACAGGAGAGAAACCATACAAGTGCAGACACTGTGACAAAAGCTTCTCACAATCAGGTACTCGTAACCTTCATGAAAGTTCACACACTGAACACACTGAAGGGAACTACAGCTGTGACCAGTGTGACAAGAGCTTCAGGAATCTGACTTCATACTCCCAACACAAACGATCCCACGCTGCAAAGAAACTGTTTCACTGTTACCAATGTGCAAAAACATTCTCTTCATTATCTGCTCTGTGCAAACATCAGCGTGATCATGCAGGCCTGAAATCATTCCCATCATTGGATCACAATGAATCTGCAGACACACAAAGATCCTCTTCTGGTCAAACTTACAAACCTTGAGATCCGGCTCCACAGAATTCCGATGGAATCTCCTCTAAAGATCTGATGAGGGAGCTGTGAAAGAAAATGTTAGCCTAGTTACATTTTTTCTAGAAATTAGTAGCATGCAGTTATTATTACCTCCGCCAAGGAGGTTATGTTTTCGGTCACGTTGGTTTGTCTGTCTGTTTGTTTTATTGTCAGCAGGATTACTCCAAAAGTTATGAACAGATTTTGATTAAATTTTGTGGAGTGGTTGGAAATGACAAGAGGAAGAAGTGATTAAATTTTGGCAGTGATCCGGATCACAATCTGGATCCAGGAATTTTTTTTATGGAATCTTCACTATTGTGGGGTGGGGTGGGGTGGGGGGGTGGAGAAACAAAACAAAACTACAATCCTAGATTAAGTAAAATAACATATAAATATAACCTGTAAGTTGGGAGGGGTGACTCCCAATCTCATCATGTCAAGGGAAAACACAGTCAAATGTGTATGTATGCCAGGATCAAAACAGGGATACCTCATATAACATGACAGTATTTTTGTGTAACAGACATGTTTAATCCACTGGGATTAACATAATTTGTCCATTTTGACCAGATCCTGAAAAAAGATTCCCTTTGACCTTTAATAGTGAATGAAAACTTCTCTAGAATGTAAATTTCTCGGACAATTACAAACCATTCATCAATTGTAGGTGCTTCAGGTTTTAACCATTTCCTGGTCATAGTCTTTTTGCCTGCTGCCAGAAGCATTAACAATAGTTTTTTAATCTTTCATAGACCAGTTATTGCATGGGATGTCTCCAAAGTTCAAGGGTTCACATTCACAGGGGATTCTCTCAGTGAAGATGTTATTCAGGTGAACACATAACTGCTCCCAAAATACCTCAATCACTGGGCAACCCCAGAAAATATGATGATGGTTTGCCTCGTTTGTCCCACAGAGTCTCCAACAGGCGTCACTAGTGCCTTGATATTTTTGCTGAGCTGGAGTTACAAAGTATCGAACAGTGTTTTTCCAACAGAATTCTCTCCATATATTGGAGTTCGAGGTCATCCAGTGTAATTTGTTAATCCTTTCCCAGCTTTCTGATGAAATAGTCCAATTTCCTTCTTTTAACCACTTATTTCTTATATAGTCTGTATCACCTTGTTTAGACAAAAGAATCCCGTTATATAGTCTCAAAACAAGTTTTGTACATGAATCTGATTTCAACAGAGACACATTAAAAAATCCTGGTTCAGCAGTTTCCCAAGTTTCTCATAAGTTTTGATTCAAATAGGTCCTGACCTGCAGATATCTGTAGAAGTCATCCTTTTTCAACCCGTTAGACCTTTGGAGTTCCTCAGAACTCTGAAACGCCCCCTTCTGGGTAAATGTATAATAAGTGGTCAATCCTTTGGGATCCAGCTTTTAAATCTCCCATCACTCTTGTTTGGCTTAAAAGCTGAATCAAAGGCACACCATCTGAGATTATCTAATTTACACAATTTAACTATCTTTTTCCAGGAATCCAGCAGTGTATAAAGCACTGAGTCATGTGTTATTGTCAACTCCTCTTGTAGATCTTTATCCATTAATACTGATAATAAAGGAATTCCTTCCACCATTGTACCTTCTATATCTTTCCATCCTGCATCATAAGATGAGGCGCAAAGACAGATCACTGGTCTTAATTGAGCTGCGAGGTAATAGACTTGTAAATTGGGGAGACCCAGTCCTCCTTTCTCCTTTTTTAACTGCAGAATTCTGTATCTCACTCTGGCCTTTTTCCCTTGCCAGATATACTGTGATATTACTCTGTCCCACTCCACGGATTGCCTATCTGTGATCTGAATAGGCAAACGCTGAAATAAATAGAGTAAGCGTGGAAGAATATTCATCCTTACTGACTCTATTCTGGAGTATAGAGTCGAAAAAGGGATCAAATTCCATCTCTGTATGTCTGATTTTAGCTTTGAGATTAGGGGTCCATAGTTAGCATCAAAAGTCCTGGAAAAATCCTTGCATAGTGTGACTCCTAAATATTTGATGGATTCTGCTTCCTAATTCCATTTGTACAAATTCCTAAATTTGTTCTGTGGCTTGTAATTCAGTGTTAAAACCTGAGTCTTGGTAATGTTTATCTTATAACCTACTCCTCCTGCTCTCTGACGGAGACGGTCGCATTCTATCTCTCTCCCTGCCCTCCCCATCTCTCCTGCTTGCTGTAAGAGCATCTCTTACACACTGTCCAAATAAGAATAAGATTAAGAGCAACATGGATCTGGCAAACTGGGCCCTAAACACCATTGATCGAATTTTCTCCACTATGAGATCAGGGAAAGGGGAGTCTGCGTGTCCGAGTAGAACAGACCCCGTTGGATACGTCATAGATTCTTGGAGCTCGTGGAGACCTGTGTGCCTCTCAGCTCTGGAAATCGAAGACGTTGAAGACGTCTATATATTCGGCTATTTGGTAGCGGTATCTCTTCTGTTTGGGCTCGGAGGATACCTGATTTACCGGGAAATTAAGAAAATCTGCCGAAGCTGCAGACCCAGGTGGATGGGCTGTGCAGAGCCGTACAAACTCAGACTCAAAGCCTGTTGGACCTGAGCCGTAAAGCAGACGGGTAGTCCAGCTGAGAGCGTGCTCACAGGCGAGAGGGGTTCGATCTGGAGATAAGGTTCGGTTTCTGCACGGTGACGACGGTAACTAATGAATTGGAACATTGGATTTACTGAATGGGTTCCCCAGTGAGACTGAAGGCTGTTGGAAAAACAAGCAGCCTGTTCCAAAACAACATCTGCATTATCAGGAATTTGGCTCCCTAGCCGGCCTTGGGCTGGTAATCATATCTCTCCAGGACAATGTGTGATGGTCGCTCTTCCCCTCAGCCCTCTCTGTGATCTGTGAAGCTGGATCACCACGGCCGCTGATGAACTTCCATCACTATCAGCGAACTGTTTTGGCTAGGAGCTGGCATCTGGCTCCACAATGTCCTGACCCTCTAGTCTCCGTCTGCATTCCCTCCTGTCCCCCCACTACCCCACCATATTGCTATCCTGGCTTTAAATGTGCAAATATGCTTTGCTACGGTGGTTTTTTTTGGATCCTTTTTGGAAAAAAAAGTCATCTGGTACGGTGCTCAAAATGAGCACCGTACCAGATGACTTTTTTTTTTTTAACCTAACTATCCCATGATGTGTGTTTGTTTCCTTTTTTCTGGGGACTGATTGTATGTTAGTCTTGTCTGTTTTTCTGGATGGTTGTTCCGAACGCAATTTCATTATATGTACAATGTATGTTGTATGTGTAATGCCAATAAAGTTTTATCCTATCCTATCCTATAGTGAACCAAATTCTTCTATCATCTCATAAGCGTTGGTAGTATTTGAGCCAGGTTTGTTATGGTTAAAAGTAAATCATCTGCAAACAAGGACAACTTTTGTTCCCCAGATATCATCTGGACTCCTGTTATGTCAGGCCTCTGCCTTATCCACTGACTTAATGGCTCTATGAAGAGGGTGAAGAGGAGTGGCGAAACACAGCATCCCTGCCTTGTACCCCTTTCCAAAGTAAAGGGGTCTGATAGATCGCCATTAATTTTTATCCTAGCAGATGGTTTATTGTACAATGCCCCAATTACATCAATTATGGTCTGGTGAAACCCAAACCTGGACATCACTTAATACAGAAAGGACCATCTGACTGAGTCGAAGGCCTTCTCTGCATCTAGACTCAGTACAAGGGTTTCTATTTTCTGTTGGACTACATGACTTACAATATGCAGGGTTTTTCTAATGTTGTCCTGCGTCTGCCTCTGTCTGATGAAACCCGTTTGGTCCTTATGTATTATCTCTGGTAAGATTTTTTCCAGTCTCTGTGAAATTATGGCGGTAAATAATTTATAATCAATATTTAGTACACTTACTGGGCGGTAATTTCCACATCTCAACTTATCTTTACCTTCTTTAGGAATTAGTGAAATAATTGCATCTCTCCATGAAGGGTGGATTATTTTCTTTTCCAGTACTTAATTGAAAGCTCTTAATAAAACGGGGACTAACTGGTCTTGCATTTCTCTGTACCATTCAGCAGTAAATCCGTCTGTTCCTGGGGATTTCCCTCCTTTCAGCTTTCCAATAACTGATCTTAATTCTGCTTCAGTTATCGCTGATATTAATTGTTCACTTTGCTCGGTTGTAACGTTGGGAAGAGAAAGTTGGGAAAGAAATGCGTCTATCAGCTCTTCATTGTTCAATTTGGGTTGGGAATATAAAGTTTGGAAAAATTTTAAAGCATTTGTGAATATTCTCTAAGCCTGTTTCAACCCTATTTGTATGAATATTTTTTATTTTGTGAATAGTTCTGTCAGCTTGTTGTTTTCGTAGTTTAAATGCTAAGAGCCTCAAGGATTTTCCCCCTGCTTCGTAGTATTTCTGACTAGTGAAGAGAAGTTTTTTTTGTATTTCTTGGATGTTCAGACTATTCAGTTCTTTTTTTTTTAATGCCTCAGTTTTGATCCTAGTTGCCTCCTGAAGGGTTTTGGAATGTTCTTTCTGAAGTTTTTTTAGCTCCTCTTCCAAATGGTTTTGCTTTTGTTGTCTGGTTTTCTTTTTGTTGGAGGAAATGGCTATTATTTTCCCTCTGAGTACCGCCTTCATGGCATCCCAAAGTATTATTGGACCCACCTCTTCATTATCGTTCTCATCCAGGTATCTTTTAATTTCAGTTTTCATATTCTCCTTAATGATTGTATTATTTAATAAGTTTGTATTTAGCCTCCAGAGAGTGGATCTACGTTTATTAGTCAGGTGAAAAGAGATACAGATTGGGCTGTGGTCTGAAATAGGAGACGTGCCAATCTCCCAACTTTCTATTCTATGGATGTCCTTTTTAAACATGAAAAAATAATCAATTCGTGAGTATACATTATAGGGAGGGGAATAGTGTGTGTAGTCACGACAGGTTGGGTTCATATCCCTCCATATTCCTCCATCCACTATTCCCAGTTCATCCATCATATTTCTAATTCTTTTACTGGTGTTTTTGGAGTTTGATTTGCCGTTTGATGAATCCAAATTTGGGTTTAACCGGACATTAAAATCCCCTGCGGAGATCATTATGCCTTGACTCTTTGTTGCTGCTAATTCAAAATGTGTATATAAAATGAGCAGTTGCTACCAGGTGGAGCATAAACGTTAATTAAACTAATCAAGACGCCATCTTTTATTCCCGTAATTAAGATAAATCAACCCTCCCTGTCTTTATGTTCTGCAATATGTTCATAGTGCAGGGCATTTGAAATGAAAATCGCCACCCGTCTTTGTTTCCCTGAGCCATGGGAAGAAAAATACACAGATTTAAACCCCATCTTATTCAGTTTGGCATGTTCAGCATCATCTAGGTGGGATTCCTGCAGCATCGCTATTTGAACTTTATCTTTCCTTAGTTTAGATAGCACCCTCCACCTCTTAATTGGGTTATTCATGCCATTTATGTTAAAGGAAACCACCTTTATTTGTGTCTTCTCCATCTAGGTAATATTCTCCTCCAGCTCACTAATGACAATGGGGAGCCGCCTCCCACTCACTCGAACTACTGAAAAAAAGAACAGATGAACCAAAAACAATCATCTTCACAAAAACAACGAGAGAAAAAAAACTAAAAAACAAATTAAAACAGCAAGCGGTGATATCGGGCCCTCGCACCAGTGGCGCACGTCGACCCATGGCGCATTCGAAGTCAGGCACACTCGGTGACCCATGGCGCACTCGAACCATACCTTTACTTGATCAGAATGATGTCCAGAATATCTGTACCCATTTTCCTCCATTTAGCGGAAACTGCATCTTAAGCTCTCCATATAAACCCAATGTAATGTTTGAGGGGTGCTCACGGCTGCAGTGTGCGAAATAGGGCATAGGTCTCATTGACTTTTTTGATTGTGACTGTGTATAGAATGTATATGCCCAATTTTATACAATTCTGTGAAACTAAGACTTTTGCTCTCCGCATAGACCCAATGGAATATTTGGTTGCAAAAGTTCAGAGCTGTAGATAAAATGTAGCTCGGGGGCTAGCCAAAAAACCTGCCATTTTATGATATTTCGACCTGCGACTAGGTGGCGCTCTAACGTTTATGGACTTTATGCATATCAATGTGTTCAGGGTAGAAGGCTTATCAAACCACTGAAGTTTGAGGCAGATTGGCCAAAGTGTCTTTGAGTTACAGCCATTTTTGTCTTGATGGTGAAACATCAAACTTTGCCTTCCCACCATGGTCACGCCCCCTTGTCAAAAACTCACCATTTTTCAAATGTAGATTGCCCTTGGTGTGTAGATGAAACACACCAAATATGAAGTTGATAACATCCAAAACCTTTGAGTTATTAGACAAAGTCTGAAGGGTGCAAATCGCCAAATTTGCATGTTTGAGTCAAAATGGCCGACTTCCTGTTGGGTTTAGAGCATGGCTTCAAGAGGATTTTTGTGTGTCTGGATGTGATACATATGTGTAGCAAGTTTCATAAATGTACGTGAAACACAGCGGGGGGGGCTCGTCTGTAGGGGGCGCTACTGAGGCATTTTGGCGGGCCAAAAATGCCTCAGTGCCTATTTTCACACCTGGTGAAAATATTTTCACCAGTATTTTCACACCTGGTGAAAATTTCAAAAAGAAATTAAAAGTATGAAAAGTATGGTATCGGAACCATAAAAAAGGGACGCGCGGACACACAGTCAGATTTGCAGTGCGCAGGGGGAGAACAGCCTAATCGCAGTAAGAGAGTATTAACTGCAATCTCTAAGCATCCTTGTTTAATTCTGCATTATTTTTGGCCCTCATGTATTATGTGTGGTGATTAATAAATTTTAAGAATGAAACTGAAAGTCTGATCCTTACCTTCCTTTATTAACGAACCCGGGGGGAGGAACGGGACAAAGGAAGCCTGTTATCCCACAAAAGAATCTCATCTTCCTCTCACGTCCTCTCTTTGTTCCACCGTTCTCCAGCTCACAGAGTCAAAGTGGGACGTGTTTGAAGGCTGCAGGAGAAAGTCTGTATGAAATGAGCCATATGAAAAATGAACAGAGCTGTGTCACCCGCTTCAAATGTTATCAGTCCATTAAATGAACGTTATTAGCAGTTTTCAGGCCCATAGTTAAGAGCCAGTAGGTGCCGTCTCCACCTCCTAGCTGGTGGAAAAGGTTGTTATCATCGTTCTAATCAGGGATTACTGACAGACGCATGAAGGACTACAGAATCCATGCTTCCGACTTCCGGCGGAAGTAGCAGTGCTTACAGGTAAGACGAGTTAAATGGACAGCGTTTATATAGCGATATTAATAAGATAGTGAGTGTCAATAAACACTTGAAATGATATTAATGTGCTGTAAGAGAGCACTAATTTCACAACTCTGAGATGCATTTGTATGATGATCCGGATACTTGTAGGGACAGAAAGGACCCATCTTCATGGAGCAGATGGAAACCTTCTACCTGGACGTTTCCACAGACATGGAAACAGGTTGTGTTGAAGCATCTGTGACAGCAAAGTTAAAGTTAAGAGGATCAGAAATCCTGTCTGATCACTGAGCAGAACACACAGCCGTCATCATGGATCTGCCCAGAAAACTCCCAGGAAGGAAAAACAATAAAAAACAATAAAAGCCTGAGAGCAGCAGCCCAGCCTGGAAGGCTTTTAATGTGAAAAATTTCCAAATGAAAAGCCTGACAGAAACACGTCCTTCAGTTTGGGTTCATATTCTTTGTTGTATATTTTTGTTCTTGTCGTTAATAAATGTCAGCCAGTGATTTTAAAGCTGCTTCCTGTAACAGCTGATCAGGGTTCAGTGTTTAAAGCACTTCCTGTTTATTCT
>CM024194.1:59389843-59428862 GCA_013435755.1 Amphilophus citrinellus | reverse complement strand
TACCACCGCATGTGTCAATGCAATGGGATACATCACCCAGCTCTTAAAATATGAATCAGTACTTACAGCCCAGGTTTTCATGAGAATCTTCCACATTACCACACCAGTCTCAAAGTACCTCCAGACAAGTGGAATGGACATACTGACAGCTCATCGGATGATGGTGGGTGCAGAATCGCAGCTGAAAAATATTAGCAGAGACTTTCAGGAAGTCAAAACAGCAGCAGACACATTTGTCCAGTGGGCCAACAACAACCTAAATGATGAGAATGAGCTGGAAGCTGAAGCATCTCTGCCACAAAAACGTGGTAGAAAGAAGAAATCTATGCCAGGTGAGATGTGCCGAGATGAGTCTCTAAGTGATGCTATCACGTCATACAAGATTGATGTCCATAACCAAATCATGGACACAGTTTTAGAGAGCATTAACAAGCGCTTTCTAAAAAATGGCACACTATATGCTGATTTGGCACGTTTGGATCCCAAAAACTTTAACCAGGTAACAGCCTATGCTGGCAGATTCCCAGAGTCATCTTTCCAACAGCTGAGCAAGTGTCTACTGCCATTTGAAGACAATGCAACAGTTGCCAGTTACAGAATGAGCTCATCAACCTGGCAGGACAGTGGGACCGGTTAAAGACTTCTGTAATGGAGGAGTATCCAACCAAGGAAACAAAGGAAGGACCACAGGATGCTGAAGATGAGATGGAGATAGTTTGCAAAAACTGTTCATCTTGCAATGACTGTCCATTTTGCTGCTATCGTGTTCTGAGGCAATACAATCTCCTTACAGATGCATACAGCACCATAGGGCTTGCATACAAGTTTCTGCTAACCCTGTCTGTAACACAGGTAGCTTGTGAAAGAAGCTTTTCCACTCTAAGGTTCATCAAAAACAGGATTAGGAGCTCTCTTTCACAACAGCACCGTGAGGCTTTCATGCTCATGGCTACTCAGACAGATGTCCTAAAGATGCTGGAGAGTGATAAAATTATAGATGGTGTAGCAGAAAAGAGTCGGTTGCTGCAGAGGTTACTCACTGAGTGAACAATGTAGGTTTCAGTAGCTTTCCAGTTGTTTTTCCCCTGTATTTTGTCAGGGTCAAGTTGTTAAGTTTGTTAGTTATTTTGTTATGCCATATTATTGTATTATTGTAATCATATTATTGCTGAAGTAATATTGTCCATATGACAATAAAAGTCATATACACTACGTGCCATGTATAGATTCATATACAGTATACACACACACACACACACACATACAGATATATATATATAGTGGGCCAGTCTGTCAGGAACTCCCGGGCCACTTTTTCTCCCCAGTCCACCCCTGCCTAGTAAGGCTGCCTTTGAGGGATGCAGAAACAGTACGAACTCAATCAGACTCAGTAGAGCTGAATGCAAGTGGATTACATCTGGCACTGCACGAAAAGAAGCATATCCGTCATACGGGGATGCGCATTTTCGTTCGCCTGAGACGGATATGGTCGTTTATGTACCACCAGAAGCAGCGGGGGGGTAGAGGTACGGGGGAGCCGGCAAGCGGGAGGTGTTAACGACTCTACATATGAATAGCAGCGCTGCAAGCCAAAGCAGCAGCAACAGGCCCACGTGGCTTATCAGTCATTGGATGAAAAAAAAAATCACAACTCAACACTCACATGTGATTGGTTGGTAGATCTATCCCCCCATTGGCCTTTATAAAAGCAGGCCTGGGTAAGCCACTCCCCCCCCCCCCCCCATAAATAATAACCCAGTAATAAAAATTATTTTTAAATTATTACTTGGTGATATACCTTGTATGCTAATATCCTAACTCAATTATGAGAAAAAGTGAGAGGCACAAGTTTGAATTTCTTTGTTTTATTTATAAGACAGAGAAACATGCAGACCCAACACCACAAGCACCAATACTAAGGAGACAAAACCACATTCAATCAACATGGATCAAAGATCAAAGTTACAGGAGCAGCTGAAGGACAAAAAGCTGTGATCATTAAAGAACTTTGAGCTTTGGACAAATATCACATATGTTCACAATTATGAGAGCTTCATCAAAACCATCATTTCCCATCAGGAAGCCACAACAGTCACTATCCATATAACAATGTAACAATAATCACTTTGCTCTGTTTGCTCCAAATGAACTCTGTCCATAAATGAAGAGTGAAAATGAGGATTTGGGACTAAAACTGCAGTTTGGATTCACTCAGGTTATTGATGATTAATATGAACTGATTTTGATTTCCCTCCTCTTTGTTTCTTTGTTGCTCTTTTTCGTGTCTTTATAAGTTGCTGCTGTTGCAGAGAATTTCCAGCAAACGTGATTTCTGTGCGCAGCGGAGTCACGTGACCGCGCAGCAACAAACCACAGCAGAGCAGGAAGAAGGGGGCGGAGCAAAGTGCGGCTGCGTGTTTGGAGCGGAGCAGAGAGAGCTGCTTTTTCCTGGAGGAAAAGAAGTGAATTTAGAGGAGAAACAAACTAAAGCATCGATCCAACATCACTACCAACTATTGATACTTGGATCGATCCGCGCACCCTGATCTCCTGGATCTGACCTGAGAACAGCGTTAATCTCTGTCTGTGGGCTCAGCTAAAGGTAAGCATCGAGCTAACTTTAGTAGCTTAGTAGAAAACTGCTGAGGATGAACACATGAGAGGAAGTGAACTCCTAAAAAGTCTCCTTTGAATGAGTCGCTGCTATAAACTAATGCAGAGGAAGATGTTAACAAACACTGATGAAAGTAAACAGAGTTCATATCTGAAATCACTGAGGATAAAAACATATTGTGCTGCTTCATGTGCAGCTCTTGCTGATTTGGGACAAGAAGAATGTTTTAATCATGTTGTGGATTAAATGTTGGATTTTATTTTGTCTACAGAAGCCAGAAGTTTGTCCACTTGTGATCAATCAGATTGATTTTTCTTGTGTATTGTTGGGTTCACTTGAACATTTGAAGGTTTAAAGCTGCATTTCCCCCAAAAGAATAAACTATAATCATGAAGAGTGAAGAAGAATTTAAAAATGTCTTCCAGTGTCAAACACAGCTGCAGCAGTCAAAGCCAGGAAGGAAAGCTGGTAAAAAGTGTTGAATGTGTGAGTTCAAAGGCCCCATCATTAAAGCTCAGGTAGATCTGACTATGATTACAATTGTTCCTTCTATCAAATGAATGTTTAGCACAGAGTGAATTCAGATGTTCTCCTGTTTCTATATTTGCTTTCTACTGGGATCCACTGTGTGGTAGATGATGGAGACACTGAGTCTGGTCCAGCTGCTTTGTGGGGGTTCTGTCTCTGAAAGAGTATCTACATCTCTCTCAACTATGGAGAGAGGCGTCATGGGGGGTGGAGAGACTTGTGAGGTGGTGAGCAGGTCCCTGTTGTAGTATGAATGGTGGAGGTGGTGGGACTGGGGTGGGGGAGTAACAGGTCTGTCCCATTGTTGAAGCTACAGGAGAAGCTGTTCAGGCTGTTGGTGAGGTGTGAACTGCTGGTGCAGTGGGGGGGCTTTAGGCTTGTGGTTGGGTCACTGAGAACTTTCCAGACAGAAGCAGAGTCGTTGACTGCAAACTGGTTTTGGAGTTTCTTTCAGTTCACCTGTTTAGTCTCTCACTGCTTTATTAAAGCTGAACTTTGAAACTGCCTCTGTCTCCACTCTGAAACACTTCCTCCTTTTCCAGCTCAGCCTCCTCAGCTTAGCTGTGAACCAGGGCTCGTCTTTACTATAACTCACCCTGGTGTGTGATGGTGTGCAGCTGTCCTCACAGAAGCTGATGGAGGACGTCACAGCATCTGTACACTCATCAAACTGTTGGAGCGGTCCTGAAAACCTCTCAGTCGCTGCAGTTGAAGAAACCTGTTACCAGCTTATTCCTCCCAGGTTTCGGTGTGTTCGTTTATCGAACAGCAATTACAAAACACACAGGAATAAGGAGTCAATTATTAAATTTAATTAGCCATTTTCATACGGTTTACAGATTAATCTGGGTCAGTACTTCATAGCATGTCCAGTGTGGTACTGGACATGCTATGAAGTACTGACCCTCTCTTCTTCAGCTCAGGTTTTCATAGAGTCAAAGCTTATCAATCTTGCTTACATCATATACAAAACAAGAAATGTGCAAGACAAAGGATTCCAGCAGCTGTGTCTTCACATGACCTCAGAGTTTCCCTTTATTGTTTGTTTGGTCTCCATCAGTGGCTGAAACATTCCCCCTGACAGTCCTGGCATCTGTTAGATAGAAACATACCCAGAATGAACACACTGTTCTTGGCTGACCCCAAACATTATGAGCTTCTGTGTCATTAATCAGTTATGTTTATTTTCCAGTCAAAGACAGATTTGTCAGGAAAGTAAATGTAGAGATGGTAAAGTCAAACATGTACATTGAGTATATTTGAAACTTCATAAAAACTCATTTCCTTGAAATCCAGATCAAACAGGGACTCCAACCACAAACCTGTGGGTTACTAGTCGGCTGTTCAGACCTTCTGTCTTTGTTTCAAACAAGTTTCCCACCTACTGTTTCTAGATGCCCACCCTAACATAGCCGGCCAGAACCGGCCGTGTCCCACAGAAGTGTCTAAATCCAAATCAGCCTTAAAGGGCTCATCCCCCCAAACAGTGCAGTGTGGTAGCTTCTAATACAGATCTGTTCTCCTGCAGCTGATCATCAGGAGGAGGAGAGTCTGACGGAGCAGCAGAGGAACATTTTCAGCCTCTACAGAGGAAACAATGAGTTCAACACAACAGGTGAGAAAAATCTCAGTGTTACACTATTATTGAAACTGTGTGACTTCATCAGCTGCTGCTGGTTTGGTTTATTATGGTCCCAGTTAGCACTGAAGTTACAACCAGACCAAATAAAAAGGTCACATTTTAACAGGACACTGAAACAAAGACATTAATAATCAAGATTCAGATCAAACCCACAGTTTATCACACAATACATCATTTTCATTGAGCAGTATTTGATCTATAATGTCATTTTCATCACTGTTATAATTACACATTTCATATTTTCATAGCACTTTTCCACTCTCTCCTCATTAGATCTCATTGTTTTCCAACCAGTTTGATTCCAGTTCTTACTGGTTTGGAAATGCTGTCCCAGTAGCTGTTGATGTTGCTGTTGTGGTGATCCCCAGAGTCTCTCATCCCGTGGTTCAACCCACTCCAACTCCACTGTGTTGGACTGCAGCTGGTGGCAGTAGTCCTTGTTCTGCTCTGAAGATCTGCTTCAAGCTTCAGGGTCACTCTGAGCAGAAGCTGCAGAAGGTGGAGAGCTGCTTCATGTGCTGCTACACCAAACTCACAGAGGCTGCAGAGCAGAACAACAACTACATCACAAACTGCAGCTCAACACTGTGGAGTTTGTCTGTCAGTGTGATCAGAAACTCAGTGAGAGAGAGCTCATATTTGCTTTGTTATTTGTTAGAAAATATATGCATACAGTACTTGAAAAAGTGTGTGTTTGCTGTCCTTTTATGGCCTTCATGTGGCCTGCAGTAGTCCTGTGAGGAATCTTGGATTCATCTTTGACCAGGATGTGTCTGTTAGCTCACAGATAAAACAAGTTTCCAGGATGGCTTTCATCCATTTGCAGTGTTGTCCCATCCTTTGGCATTTTGACATGTTATGATTCTTTATAACCAGGATGTCCAATTAATGCTTTGAAATTATTGTACATAAATTTATGTTTCCTCTTCTTTTCCCTTGTACATGGCTGCATGTAATGTGCTACTGTCACCAGTAGGTGGAGGTAATAGACCTAGTAGATCTTTGGAGGCTCCAAAAAAACTCTAATATTAATGGAGTTTGAAGTTTGTTCCACGACTGCATTTCACTCACTGCCTCTGTTTGTATCTCTGTCACTGCAGGACCAACATGGAGCGAGAAGTCAGGAGGCTGACAAACCTCACAGAAGGAAGAGAGGAAAACAATACACCTGTGATCAGTGTGGGACCGATTTTACTAGTAAGACTCCATTAAAAAGACATCAAGTGATCCACAGTGGAGAGAGACCATTCAGCTGTGACTTGTGTGGAAAGTCTTTTAGCATGGCTGGAAGCTTAAAAACACACCAACTCATCCACAGTGGAGAGAAGCCGTACAGCTGTGATCAGTGTGGCAGAGCTTTCACTCACAGTAACAGCTTAAAGAGGCATCAAGTCACCCACTCTGGAATTAAGGCATACAGCTGTGACTATTGTGGAAAAACTTTCAGTCTGCTAGGGAGCAGAAATACACACATACGCATTCACACTGGACATGATATGTACTGCTGTGATCAGTGGCAAAAAGTTTGGAACAGACCAACAATTACAACAACACATGTTTACCCACACTGAGGAGAGACCTCATAAATGTGACCTGTGTGATAAGACTTTTAAGGCTCCACATCACCTGAAAGAACACCAACAGATCCACAGCAGAGAGAGACTCTACAAGTGCAGTTACTGTGAGGTATGTGTTTTTATTTTGATCTTGTAACTTTAGCCTGACTGTTGGGAACAACTGTTCAGTTATGATTTTTGCTTCTATGATCATAAGAAACTAAATTATTACTTTTTGTAGTGACAAACATTTATATCACTGTATTATTTATGATACACCAGTTTCCTGGTATATCATGGTATTATTATTTCTGCATATATGGGTCTTTATGTTGGTTTACAGTGGCTCCTTCTTCAGTCAGGTGTATATAGAATAAAAATAATATTATTGTCATAAAAAATAAATTATAAAATCCAACCATAGATCAAATTCTTCTGTCTGCAGGTAAAAACACCTGTAAGCTTTGTTAGCACAGAGTAAACAGAGTCAAACTACAAACAGTTTAAATATTTGTCACAGGGAGTCGGTCCTTAACAGGCTGCCTGCTCTGCTGTTTGCTTGTGATGCCGCTTTTTGTTGTATATTTGGCTCGTTTACGTTAATGTCCTAAATTTCCTGACACGTGGGTATATGGCTGTATGGGGTGGGTTTTCATATGAAACCATAAACTCCCTGCGTAATCAGTGCGTCCTCCCTGCGTAAACTGAGCAGGAAGTGAGTGTGTGTGCAGTCGTGCGTAAACAGTGTTTACAATGCTTTTTCTCGCCAACGGATTGTCAGAATGCATCAAAAACAGACTATATTTATTCAACGAAGTGACGAAATGACTCACGAGAGTGGATTATTGTTTATTGGAGGATTTAAACGCTGATTCGACCGGTTTTACGGAATGCCGTGTACGAACAGCTGTACTCCAACGGCGAACCACGGTACGTGTTACGTTTTATTCTCAGCTCGTCCTCGTATTATATGCTGTTTAGATGTAATGAGGATGAGGAGGACAAAGGCTCAGAGCTTTTTTTGACCAGTTAAGTGTCTAAAGTTTTACAGAAAGCTTTGTGCTTTGTGCAAGTTCTGTTTGTGGGGGTGGGGGGGTTGTAAGTTGTGTATCAGAGAAGGACTATTGGGAGGATTGTGGTTTTTTATTTTATGTGTATATGTAGTTTTTACATGTACTATAACTTTTGATCAATATATAATTTATTTATTTTGTGTGTGTGAAGGAATCCCTGAAAATAGACTGGGGGGGGGGGGGGGGTGAATGAAGGCCTAACATTTTCCTTCTTTTACAAATTAGGGCAACCTCTGATTTATATGTCTATGATTATAATTAATTTGTACTATCAGTAAATTTGTGTATATCAGAGGATTCCTCAGGATAGTATCTTTGATTAGAGCCTCATTGATGACTGTATGTTGAAGCATTGATGAGTTACAGCCATTTGAAGTTTGTATAACAAAGGCTGCTAACATGTGGCACTTGGTCATCTCCAAATGGCACAAGCAAGACCACACCTGAGATCAACACACAAAATCCTTTACAAAACAGTAGGTTTTTGTGCTATCTTGATAAAATTTGAAATACACGATAAAAAGACTTCATTCTACAGCTTCATTATATTTTCCAATCAATACCTTCTACACTCAGTGTGTAATTAGATAAAAACTAACAGGAAAAATCCAGGCGAGGTAAAAATTGTCTAATTTTTCTGTGTTCCAAACTTAATAGCTACATAGTCATTACAGTTAGAGCATTTTTGACTGCAGAAATGAAAAATATAGATTGTCTTCTTTACAAAGAGACCAAGCTTTTGCATGGACTCCAAAGAGTTCAGGAACAGCAGCTGATTTAATTTGGGTATGCTTTTTCAGACGTTTTTGGTGACTGGAGGGGCCAGCTAAGGGGTTAACAGCTTCTCTGCTGGTAGTTATACTTCCTCCATCTTTCTATCTAATATTTAGTCAGAGGTTTCAGCTCAGAGTTGAGCTCCATGTCTCTCTCTCATAATGTCTCTGCTGCTACCAGGACCTAACCTAGCAGTGACCGAGGATCCCACAGTCTGCCCTGCAGCAGTCCAACAGAGTTCATCACTGTAAACTGAACCACAACACTGCAAACTACCCAGTTTAGCTGCACTTACTGTCCACTATAAACTTTGAATCACATGAATTATCATTTCATTTGCTTTCAGAAAACTTTCTAGAAGATGAAACATCATGTACAGATCCAATATGTGACTAAAACTCTAAAATGAATGATAACGTTACCTGTAAGCTTTAAATTAGTAGTTTATCAAAGGACACTTGCTGAGCAGTCTTTACCTTAGAGAGAGTCTCATCTTCCTCTCATGTCCTCTCTTTGTTCCACCGTTCTCCAGCTCACAGAGTCAAAGTGGGACGTGTTTGAAGGCTGCAGGAGAAAGTCTGTATGAAATGAGCCGTATGAAAAATGAACAGACACAGCTGTGTCCAAAATCACTCACTGCTCACTTATAGTGAGTCCCACAGTTTGTTGAGCTCTATGAATGTACTCTGTATAGTATGATGGGGTTATATACTGCGAAATAAAACAGCTGTGAAGGAGGCCGTCCTTTGGAGACCTTTTCCTCTTTGTTCCCAGAGAGCTCAGAGGACGGTTCCTCTTGCTGCAAATAAAGTCAAGTGTTCCATGTTTTCTAAAATTATCTGAACCTATCAATATACTATTACATTATCAGTATTGTAGTATTACTGTGGTATTCTGGTCTCATATAAACATTATAATATTACACTGATGTTATTGCACATTTACAGTAGTGGTAATGTAGTACTGCAATACTATTGTAATATTACACTAATATTATAAGGCTGGTGATGGATGACCTTTTGGGCAGGGGGATGATTGTGGCTGTTTTTAGATGGGGGGGGGTAACTGCTTGGGCCAGGGAGAGGTTGAAAATCCTGGTGAGAATCAGGGTGAGCTGGTGGGCACACGCTCTGATCACCTTGCCAGGTACTCCGTCTGGTCCAGCAGCCTTCCTGGGGTTCACTCCCAAGAGCACCCGCTGTACCTCATGCTCCTGGACAGAGAGTGGAGTGGAGCTAGAGCCCTGTGGGGGGAGCAGGGCCAGAGCAGATGGGTGTTCCTGAGGTGTTTCAAAGTGAGCAAAGAAACAGTTAAGTTCCTCATCCATCACCAGCCTAAATGATTACCGCCCTGTGGCCCTCACACTGGTAACCATGAAGTACTTTGAAAGGCTGGTTCTCCAGCACATCATGGACCATCTCCCCCCACTTTCGACACCCATCAGTTTGCATATCATGCAAACAGATCCACAGAGGACGCCATCGCTGTAGCTCTCTACTCTGTGTTGAGCCACTTGGAGCAGCAGCAGAGCTACGCTCACATGCTCTTTGTGGATTACAGCTGCTGACGTACTGTATCACAGTATGGTACGGCAGCTGCACTGAGGCAGACAGGGTCAGGCTTCAGAGGGGAGTCAAGACAGCACAAAGAATCGTTGGCTGTCCTCTCCCCTCCCTGATGGACATCTACACCTCCCGCTGCATCAGCAGAGCAGGAACATCATCAAGGACAGATCACACCCTGGCTCTGACCTGTTTGACCTGCTGCCCTCTGGCAGGAGCTACAGGAGCATCAAAGCCAGAACAAACAGACTCCAGAACAGTTTCTTCACCAGAGCAATCACCACCCTGAACTCTCACACTCACCCACTGTAACTGTGCAACACCCACATCTCTGTGCAATATTAGATTATTCATACTGAACCATATTTATCACTCCTAAAATGTGAAATATCCAATATTCATTCACTAGAGAAATATTGATTCACCAAGTGCAATACTCACCATCTTCATTATATGTATATACTTATTTTATTTTATTTTTCAGAAAGTAGATATTTTTATACATTCTCTTATTTTTCTGTATTTTTAATACATTTTAGATTCTGTATATATTTTTATACATTTTATTCACTGTATACTTTATACATACTCTTTTATTTTCTGTATATTTTTGGATTATATTAGATTAATATTTTTCTTTTACTTTTTTGGGGGGAATTTGACTTTCTATTGCATGGCACTGAACAGGAGTGGCCCTCCAATCTCATTGTACATCCTCTATAACGACAATAAAGGCATTCTATATTCTATATTATTATAGGGTGACATTAGTATTGTATCACTACGTTGGTAGCAGTTTAGTAGGACAGTGATATTGCAGTATTATGGTGGTATTATTGCAGTGTTACAGTGGTAGTATTTTAGTATGACATTAAAGTTATTACAGTATTAAATGAGTATTATTGCAGTATTATGGTGGTAGTATTGTAGTTATTGTATCCAGTAAGCTGAGTGTTGTAATGTAAACAGTAAAATGTAATTGGACGTTGGCAGAGATGCTCTTTATTCCAGGCGACGTCCAGGATAAAAATGTTGAAGGATTCCCGGACTTACACTGTCTTTGTGTCTTTGTGTAGAAGCAGAGCCACACAGATGGATCCAGTTCTCAGCCCTGTCATCACTGTGGTGGTGGGAAAGCGTTTCTCTGTGACCTTTGTGGGAAAACTTTCAATCAGCAAAAGAGCCTAAAAACACATCAGCGTAGACACACTGGACACAAACTGAAGTACTGCAAAGAATGTGGGAGAAGCTTCACCACAACAGGTGGATTAAAACAACATGAACTCATCCACAGTGGGGTTAAAAAGCACCTCTGTGACCAGTGTGGGTCATCCTTCACCACTGCAGATCACCTTAAAGTGCATAAACGAATCCACACAGGAGCGAAACCATACAAGTGCAGACACTGTGACAAAAGCTTCTCACATTCAAATACTCGTAACGATCATGAAAGTACACACACTGAACACACTGAAGGGAACTACAGCTGTGACCAGTGTGACAAGAGCTTCAGGAATCTGACTTCATACTCCCGACACAAACGATCCCACGCTGCAAAGAAACTGTTTCACTGTTACCAATGTGCAAAAACATTCACTTCATTATCTGCTCTGTGCAAACATCAGCGTGATCATGCAGGCCTGAAATCATTCCCATCATTGGATCACAATGAATCTGCAGACACACAAAGATCCTCTTCTGGTCAAACTTACAAACCTTGAGATCCGGCTCCACAGAATTCCGATGGAATCTCCTGTAAAGATCTGATGAGGGAGCTGTGAAAGAAAATGTTACCATAGTTACATTTTTTCTAGAAATTAGTAGCATGCAGTTATTATTACCTCCGCCAAGGAGGTTATGTTTTCGGTCACGTTGGTTTGTCTGTCTGTTTGATTGTTTTATTGTCAGCAGGATTACTCCAAAAGTTATGAACAGATTTTGATGAAATTTTGTGGCGCGGTTGGAAATGACAAGAGGAAGAAGTGATTAAATTTTGGCGGTGATCTGGATCACAATCTGGATCCAGGAATTTTTTTATGGATTCTTCACTATTGCGGGGGGGTGGAGAAACAAAACAAAACTACAATCCTAGATTAAGTAAAATAACCAAACATATAAATATAACCTGTAAGTTGGGAGGGGTGACTCCCAAACTCATCATGTCAAGGGAAAACACAGTCAAATGTGTATGTATGCCAGGATCAAAACAGGGATACCTCATATGACAGTATTTTCGTGTAACAGACATGTTTAATCCACTGGGATTAACATAATTTGTCCATTTTGACCAGATCCTGAAAAAAGATTCCCTTTGACCTTTAATAGTGAATGAAAACTTCTCTAGAATGTAAATTTCTTGGACAATTACAAACCATTCAATTGTAGGTGCTTCAGGTTTTAACCATTTCCTGGTGATAGTCTTTTTGCCTGCCGCCAGAAGCATTAACAACAGTTTTTTAATCTTTCATAGACCAGTTATTGCATGGGATGTCTCCAAAGTTCAAGGCTTCACATTCACAGGGGATTCTCTCAGTGAAGATGTTATTCAGGTGAACACATAACTGCTCCCAAAATACCTCAATCACTGGGCAACCCCAGAAAATATGATGATGGTTTGCCTCGTTTGTCCCACAGAGTCTCCAACAGGCGTCTCTAGTGCCTTGATATTTTTGCTGAGCTGGAGTTACAAAGTATCGAACAGTGTTTTTCCAACAGAATTCTCTCCATATATTGGAGTTCGAGGTCATCCAGTGTAATTTAATCCTTTCCCAGCTTTCTGATGAAATAGTCAAATTTTCTTCTTTTAACCACTTATTTCTTATATAGTCTGTATCACCTTGTTTAGACAAAAGAATCCCGTTATATAGTCTCGAAACAAGTTTTGTACATGAATCTGATTTCAGCATAGACACATTAAAAAATCCTGGTTCAGCAGTTTCCCAAGTTTCTCATAAGTTTTGATTCAAATAGGTCCTGACCTGCAGATATCTGTAGAAGTCATCCTTTTTCAACCCGTTAGACCTTTGGAGTTCCTCAAAACTCTGAAACGCCCCCTTCTGGGTAAATGTATAATAAGTGGTCAGTCCTTTTGGGATCCAGCTTTTAAATCTCCCATCACTCTTGTTTGGCTTAAAAACTGAATCAAAGGCACACCATCTGAGATTATCTAATTTACACAATTTAACTATCTTTTTCCAGGAATCCAGCAGTGTATAAAGCACTGAGTCATGTGTTATTGTCAACTCCTCTTGTAGATCTTTATCTATTAATACTGATAATAAAGGAATTCCTTCCACCGTTCTACCTTCTATATCTTTCCATCCTGCATCATAAGATGAGGCGCAAAGACAGATCACTGGTCTTAACTGAGCTGCGAGGTAATAGACTTGTAAATTGGGGAGACCCAGTCCTCCTTTCTCCTTTTTTAACTGCAGAATTCTGTATCTCACTCTGGCCTTTTTCATTGCCAGATATACTGTGATATTACTCTGTCCCACTCCACGAATTGCCTATCTGTGATCTGAATAGGTAAACGCTGAAATAAATAGAGTAAGCGTGGAAGAATATTCATCCTTACTGACTCTATTCTGGAGTATAGAGTCGAAAAAGGGATCAAATTCCATCTCTGTATGTCTGATTTTAGCATTGAAATTAGGGGTCCATAGTTAGCATCAAAAGTCCTGGAAAAATCCTTGCATAGTGTGACTCCTAAATATTTTATGGATTCTGCTTCCTAATTCCATTTGTACAAATTCCTAAATTTGTTCTGTGGCTTGTAATTCAATGTTAAAACCTGAGTCTTGGTAATGTTTATCTTATAACCTACTCCTCCTGCTCTCTGACGGAGACGGTCGCATTCTATCTCTCTCCCTGCCCTCCCCATCTCTCCTGCTTGCTGTAAGAGCATCTCTTACACACTGTCCAAATAAGAATAAGATTGAGAGCAACATGGATCTGGCAAACTGGGCCCTAAACACCATTGATCGAATTTTCTCCACTATGAGATCAGGGAAAGGGGAGCCTGCGTGTCTGAGTAGAACAGACCCTGTTGGATACGTCATAGATTCTTGGAGCTCGTGGAGACCTGTGTGCCTCTCAGCTCTGGAAATCGAAGACGTTGAAGACGTCTATATATTTGGCTACTTGGTAGCGGTATCTCTTCTGTTTGGGCTCGGAGGATACCTGATTTACCGGGAAATTAAGAAAATCTGCCGAAGCTGCAGACCCAGGTGGATGGGCTGTGCAGAGCCGTACAAACTCAGACTCAAAGCCTGTTGGACCTGAGCCGTAAAGCGGACGGGTAGTCCAGCTGAGAACGTGCTCGCAGGCGAGAGGGGTTCGATCTGGAGATAAGGTTCGGTTTCTGCACAGTGAGGATGGTAACTAATGAATTTGGAATATTGGATTTACTGAATGGGTTCCCCAGTGAGACTGAAGGCTGTTGGAAAAACAAGCAGCCTGTTCCAGAACAACATCTGCATTATCAGGAATTTGGCTCCCTAGCCGGCCTTGGGCTGGTAATCATATCTCTCCAGGACAATGTGTGATGGTCGCTCTTCCCCTCAGCCCTCTCTGTGATCTGTGAAGCTGGATCACCACGGCCGCTGATGAACTTCCATCACTATCAGCGAGCTGTTTTGGCTAGGAGCTGTCATCTGGCTCCACAATGTCCTGACCCTCTCGTCTCCGTCTGCATTCCCTCCTGTCCCCCCACTACCCCACCATATTGCTATCCTGGCTTTAAATGTGGAAATATGCTTTGCTACGGTGGTTTTTTTGGATCCTTTTTGGAAAAAAAAGTCATCTGGTACGGTGCTCATTTTGACCCCCTTACCAGATGACTTTTTTTTTAACCTAACTATCCCATGATGTGTGTTTGTTTCCTTTTTTCTGGGGACTGATTGTATGTTAGTCTTGTCTGTTTTTCTGGATGGTTGTTCCGAACGCAATTTCATTATATGTACAATGTATGTTGTATGTGTAATGCCAATAAAGTTTTAGCCTATCCTATCCTATAGTGAACCAAATTCTTCTATCATCTCCATAAGCGTTGGTAGTGTTTGAGCCAGGTTTGTTATGGTTAAAAGTAAATCATCTGCAAACAAGGACAACTTTTGTTCCCCAGATGTCATCTGGACTCCTGTTATGTCAGGCCTCTGCCTTATGCACTGACTTAATGGCTCTATGAAGAGGGTGAAGAGGAGTGGCGAAACACAGCATCCCTGCCTTGTACCCCTTTCCAAAGTAAAGGGGTCTGATAGATCGCCGTTCATTTTTATCCTAGCAGATGGTTTATTGTACAATGCCCCAATTACATCAATTATGGTCTGGTGAAACCCAAACCTGGACATCACTTTATACAGAAAGGACCATCTGACTGAGTCGAAGGCCTTCTCTGCATCTAGACTCAGTACAAGGGTTTCTATTTTCTGTTGGACTACATGACTTAAAATATGCAGGGTTTTTCTAATGTTGTCCTGCGTCTGCCTCTGTCTGATGAAACCCGTTTGGTCCTTATGTATTATCTCTGGTAAGATTTTTTCCAGTCTCTGTGAAATTATGGCGGTAAATAATTTATAATCAATATTTAGTACACTTACTGGGTGGTAATTTCCACATCTCAACTTATCTTTGCCTTCTTTAGGAATTAGTGAAATAATTGCATCTCTCCATGAAGGGTGGATTATTTTCTTTTCCAGTACTTAATTGAAAGCTCTTAATAAAACGGGGACTAACTGGTCTTGCATTTCTCTGTACCATTCAGCAGTAAATCCGTCTGTTCCTGGGGATTTCCCTCCTTTCAGCTTTCCAGTAACTGATCTTAATTCTGCTTCAGTTATCGCTGATATTAATTGTTCATTTTGCTCGGTTGTAACGTTGGGAAGAGAAAGTTGGGAAAGAAATGCGTCTATCAGGTCTTCATTGTTCAATTTGGGTTGGGAATATAAAGTTTGGAAAAATTTTTAAAGCATTTGTGAATATTCTCTAAGCCTGTTTCAACCCTATTTGTATGAATATTTTTTATTTTGTGAATAGTTCTGTCAGCTTGTTGTTTTCATAGTTTAAATGCTAAGAGCCTCAAGGATTTTCCCCCTGCTTCGTAGTATTTCTGACTAGTGAAGAGAAGTTTTTTTGTATTTCTTGGATGTTCAGACTATTCAGTTCTTTGTTTTTAATGCCTTAGTTTTGATCCTAGTTGCCTCCTGAAGGGTTTTGGAATGTTCTTTCTGAAGTTTCTTTAGCTCCTCTTCCAAATGGTTTTGCTTTTGTTGTCTGGTTTTCTTTTCGTTGGAGGAAATGGCTATTATTTTCCCTCTGAGTACCGCCTTCATGGCATCCCAAAGTATTATTGGACCCACCTCTTCATTATCATTCTCATCCAGGTATCTTTTAATTTCAGTTTTCATATTCTCCTTAATGATTGTATTATTTAATAAGTTTGTATTTAGCCTCCAGAGAGTGGATCTACATTTATTAGTCAGGTGAAAAGAGATACAGATTGGGCTGTGGTCTGAAATAGGAGACGTGCCAATCTCCCAACTTTCTATTCTGTGGATGTCCCTTTTAAACATGAAAAAATAATCAATTCGTGAGTATACATTATAGGAAGGGGAATAGTGCGTGTAGTCACGACAGGTTGGGTTCTTATCCCTCCATACATCCACTATTCCCAGTTCATCCATCATATTTCTAATTCTTTTACTGGTGTTTTTGGAGTTTGATTTGCCGTTTGATGAATCCAAATTTGGGTTTAACCGGACATTAAAATCCCCTGCAGAGATCATTATGCCTTGACTCTTTGTTGCTGCTAATTCAAAATGTGTTTATAAAATGAGCAGTTGCTACCAGGTGGAGCATAAACGTTAATTAAACTAATCAGGACGCCATCTTTTATTCCCGTAATTAAGATAAATCGACCCTCCCTGTCTTTATGTTCTGCAACATGTTCATAGTGCAGGGCATTTGAAATGAAAATCGCCACCCGTCTTTGTTTCCCTGAGCCATGGGAAGAAAAATACACAGATTTAAACCCCATCTTATTCAGTTTGGCATGTTCAGCATCATCTAGGTGGGATTCCTGCAGCATCGATATTTGAACTTTATCTTTCCTTAGTTTAGATAACACTCTCCACCTCTTAATTGGGTTATTCATGCCATTTATGTTAAAGGAAACCACCTTTATTTGTGTCTTCTCCGTCTAGGTAATATTCTCCTCCACCTCACTAATGACAATGGGGAGCCGCCTCCCGCTCACTCGAACTACTGAAAAAAAGAACAGATGAACCAAAAACAATCATCTTCACAAAAACAACGAGAGAAAAAAAAACAAATTAAAACCGCAAGCGGTGATATCGGGCCCTCGCACCCGTGGCGCACGTCGACCCATGGCGCATTCGAAGTCAGGCACACTCGGTGACCCATGGCGCACTCGAACCATACCTTTACTTGACCAGAATGATGTCCAGAATATCTGTACCCATTTTCCTCCATTTAGCGGAAACTGCATCTTAAGCTCTCCATATAAACCCAATGTAATGTTTGAGGGGTGCTCACGGCTGCAGTGTGCAAAATAGGGCATAGGTCTCATTGACTTTTTTGATTGTGACTGTGTATAGAATGTATATGCCCAATTTTATACAATTCTGTGAAACTAAGACTTCTCCACATAGACTCAATGGAATATTTGGTTGCAAAAGTTCAGAGCTGTAGATAAAATATAGCTCGGGGGCTAGCCAAAAAACCTGCTATTTTATGATATTTCGACCTGCCACTAGGTGGCGCTCTAACGTTTATGGACTTTATGCATATCAATGTGTTCAGGGTAGAAGGCTTATCAAACCACTGACGTTTGAGGCAGATTGGGCAAAGTGTCTTTGAGTTACAGCCATTTTTGTCTTGATGGTGAAACATCAAACTTTGCCCTCCCACCATGGCCACGCCCCCTTGTCAAAAACTCACCATTTTTCAAATGTAGATTGCCCTTGGTGTGTAGATGAAACACACCAAATATGAAGTTGATAACATCCAAAACCTTTGAGTTATTAGACAAAGTCTGAAGGGTGCAAATCGCCAAATTTGCATGTTTGAGTCAAAATGGCCGACGTCCTGTTGGGTTTAGAGCATGACCTCAAGAGGATTTTTGTGTGTCTGGATGTGATACATATGTGTAGCAAGTTTCATAAATGTACGTGAAACACAGCGGGGGGGGGGGGGGGGGCTCGTCTGTAGGGGGCGCTACTGAGGCATTTTGGCGGGTCAAAAATGCCTCAGTGCCTATTTTCACACCTGGTGAAAATTTCAAAAAGAAATTAAAAGTATGAAAAGTATGGTATCGGAACCATAAAAAAGGGACGCGTGGACACAGTCAGATTTGCAGTGCGCAGGGGGAGAACAGCCTAATCGCAGTAAGAGAGTATTAACTGCAATCTCTAAGCATCCTTGTTTAATTCTGCATTATTTTTGGCCCTCATGTATTATGTGTGGTGATTAATAAATTTTAAGAATGAAACTGAAAGTCTGATCCTTACCTTCCTTTATTAACGAACCCGGGGGGAGGAACAGGACAAAGGAAGCCTGTTATCCCACAAAAGAATCTCATCTTCCTCTCATGTCCTCTCTGTTCCACCGTTCTCCAGCTCACAGAGTCAAAGTGGGACGTGTTTGAAGGCTGCAGGAGAAAGTCTGTATGAAATGAGCCGTATGAAAAATGAACAGAGCTGTGTCACCCGCTTCTAATGTTATCAGTCCATTAAATGAACGTTATTAGCAGTTTTCAGGCCCATAGTTAAGAGCCAGTAGGTGCCGTCTCCACCTCCTAGCTGGTCAAAAAGGTTGTTATCATCGTTCTAATCAGGGATTACTGACAGACGCATGAAGGACTACAGAATCCATGCTCGCTGACTTCCAGCGGAAGTAGCAGTGCTTACAGGTAAGACGAGTTAAATGGACAAGCGTTTATATAGCGATATTAATAAGATAGTGAGTGTCAATAAACACTTGAAATGATATTGTGCTGTAAGAGAGCACTAATATCACAACTCTGAGATGCATTTGTATGATGATCCTGATACTTGTAGGGACAGAAAGGACCCATCTTCATGGAGCAGATGGAAACCTTCTACCTGGACGTTTCCACAGACATGGAAACAGGTTGTGTTGAAGCATCTGTGACAGTAAAGTCAAAGTTAAGAGGATCAGAAAGCCTGTCTGATCACTGAGCAGAACACACAGCCGTCATCATGGATCTGCCCAGAAAACTCCCAGGAAGGAAAAGTGCCCTTTGGTTCAGCTACAGCTTCAATTCTGATTGGCTTCCATAACTTCAGTACAAACAGCCGCTCAGATTTACTGCATGAAGCACACCTGCTGCATTCTCACCTGGTGGAGAAGAGGAGGGTCATGAAGTTTGTCTGAGCACCTGCACATGTGGGTATCAGGGGAAACTGGGGCTACACCTGCCATTAAACAGGACAGGGTGGAGGTGGCAGTAAAATGGAAGGAGAAGCTCTGATAGTACTTGTTAGAAAGTCCAGGAGCACACACAGCACTGAGAATAAAGAACAGTGACAGGTTTATTCACGTGCACAGCAGTCTTTACCTTTGGGGAGACAATATGCAGAAAGGCTCTCTGGGGCAGAGCCGGAGTTTTCCTTTATAGGAAATGTCAAAGAGCAGGAAAAACTAAAAGAGGGGCCTCTGCAGCTCTCACAGCCTTGGAGATGATAACACTGATTTCTGACTTCACTTCTGACCATCCAACACAATATTCAAGACTGTGAGTGGATTCTTCTGCTGCCATTTCCTGTCATACACTAATCAGCTGTATATACAGGTGCAGGAAGCAGCAGAACAACAAGAATGAAACACACATGCTCCAAGTGATGATCTTTGCAGGCCTGCTGCTCTCCCACAATACTGAGTTCCTCCCATCGAGGTCAGCACTGGGAGAGAGTTACACATTCTTTCACACAACCTGACACAGCACACAGCATCTCTGCTGGCAGTTAGGCAGCAGAGATGCCGCCGCTTTAAAGGAACAAACTGCTCTTTCTCCCGCCGTCGCCTCCTGAATGAGCTCGTGTCTCAGGCGGTCGCTCCGCCTCCATGACCCCGGCGACCTCCAGGCTCCTTTACTCACAGATATTTGACCTTCATTTGAAAACTTGAAATTCAGCCCAAAGTTTCTGATTGTAAACAATAAAAGCCTGAGAGCAGCAGCCCAGCCTGGAAGGCTTTTAATGTGAAAAATTTCCAAATGAAAAGCCTGACAGAAACACGTCCTTCAGTTTGGGTTCATATTCTTTGTTGTATATTTTTGTTCTTGTCGTTAATAAATCTCAGTCAGTGATTTTAAAGCTGCTTCCTGTAACAGCTGATCAGGGTTCAGTGTTTAAAGCACTTCCTGTTTATTGTGAGGAGCAGCTTCATCCCTGATGATCCACATTTCATCTCTGGAGCTCTGAAGAAGCAGCTGAGATGTTTCAGGGTCCTGTGAGTCCCAGCTGATCAGTGTGACCTTCTCACAGACTGAACCAGCTGGACCTCAGCAGGATGAACTACAGGAAGTCCTCAGTTTGAGCTCAGAGTTAAATCTGCAGATCAGAGCTTCAGCAGCACGACTCTGATCCAAACATGTAGTTCAGTCTGATCCCAGAGCAGCAGTTATGTGCAGAGCGTGAAGCAGCTGAAGCAGAGCCACGAGGAAGAGCTCAGACTGTGGGCGGGGCTTACAGATGCCTCAGGTGTCCTCGTGATGATCTCTGCTTTCAGCTCTGGTTTCCTGAAGTCCTTCAGAGTCGATGACTCGGCTTTAATGCAGACGAAGAGCTGAACTGAGGTCATCGGGGTCAGAATGAGTCACAGACTAATTTTCCCCTCAAACGCTGAATTAAAGCACACAGGAAGTGATCTGGATGCAGCTTCCTGTTGGGCCGTCATGTGATCTCTGCGTAGGGCTCTAAAAACAGCGGTTTGCTCCTTTAAACCCCGCCCCCTCCTCTCTTTGTGCTGACAGCGACTCTGAATCCACACACTCTCAGTCCTGCTGGGAACGAAGGAAAAACGAGCTCCACAAACTTCCTGCTGATGTTTCCGTGTTCGGAGAGGTTCCTCCGGCCGGACGACGCTCCGCTTTTCTACAAAATAAACCTCAGATATTTTCTCTACACGCCTCCTCTTTGTCTCTGCTGTGTTTGTGAGGAGAACGCTTCATGTGCACACGCTGAAGCTGTCAGGGGTTAAAGGTCACCTGCTCAGTTTCTCTGAGCTTCAGATCATCAGGGAGAACAAGTCCAGCTGTGAGTCAGTGACAAACCTCCATAAATGTTCAGTGGGGTGGAGCTCAGGTGGAGGACAGGCAGCCCTCCTCAGTCTTCAGGTGGTCCTTCAGAGCTCTGAGGTGTTTGGATCCTCCACACAGATCAGACCAGAGGATGGAGCGCTGCTCCTCCTCCCTCAGGGTGGAGTCCATTCCCTCCTCCATGTTTCTCTGCAGCTTTCGTCCACTGTGGTGTCGTCCTCTCTCCTTAAATCCACCCGTGGGTGCTCAGGACTAACGAGGGAGACATGAATTCAGACCAATCAGAGTCACAGTGATCTCTCCAGCAGGGCTGCTCCAGGGTTCAGGAATGGGTCAGGGTCAGTCAGTGTTTTCTCTCCATCTTTGTGGTAGAGCCTGTAACCACGGTGACATGTTACAATCAGTCACATGATCAAATGTTGGACTGTCTTCATGATGTTAAAGCTTCACCTCTGACCTCTGCTCCCTGACCCCCCCACACTGATCTTCTCCCAGAATAATCTCTGAGCTGTCAGGCTGAACATCAGAGCCACACATATCACAGAAAAATGATTTTCTCTTAGAAGGTTGGAGGGTCCTACAAATGTTTCAAAATAAAAGCCTCATTAAGAAGTGTTTCTGACCAGTGAGGGTCCGGAGAGCTTTTAATTTGAAAAGATCCCAGAGCCGTGGTATAGAGCAGGGATCCTCAAATCCAGGCCTCGAGGTTCGGAGTCCTGCAGGTTTTAGATGTGTCTCTGCTTCAACACACCTGAGTCAAATCTAGAATCATTAGCAGGACTCTGGAGAACTTGACTGCACACTGAGGAGGTCATTCAGCCATTTGATTCAGGTGTGTTGGATCAGGGACACATCTAAAACCTGCAGGACACTCGAGGCCTGGATTTGCCTGGTATAGAGTTTTATGCAGTAAGTGTAACAGCAGGAGGAGGTTATGGATTATTATGACATCACTGTGTGATTATTAAACAGCAGGAACGAGGAGAAGCTCAGTGACTCCTTCATTTTGCTCACTGACACTTTGAGCTGCTCAAAAACCTCTGTCTTATTTTTAATCATTAAGGTGGAACCCAGCAGCTCTTAAGGTGGAATGATTTCTTGTTGTGTCATACAAGAGTTGACTTCATGGATCAATGAACACTTTAACTCACTAAGCAGGAAAATTATCTTGAAGATGGAATCACAAAAATGTGCTGATGGGAGCAGAAAGTTCTGCAGGTCATCTGCTAACAAATTTATACACACTGTAAAGGATATACTGGCTAGGTGGTGTATACAGTCTGGCCTAAGTCTTCGGTCAGAAAGACTGCAGCAACCCAGGAGTGCAAGGGAACAGTCTTTAATAACGTCTCACAGGTGAATCACAGGGAATGCACAGCATTGGTAACAGGTAGGTGACTGGTTAAATAAAGATGTGTGGTTTCTGAAAAGCATGAACAATAATTCACTAATTAACAGTATAAACAAGCAAGATAATAACAATCACCTCAATTTCTGCTGAGTGTAACACACGTAATACTATATAACATCCACAAGAAGTCGCCATAGACCACAAATAGGCATACACAAACTCAAGCTTATCAGGATGTTAATAACAAACAAAGCGAGACAAATAAAATACAATTCTGATGAAAACAGTCTCGCGGTACAGTTTAACATAACTGGGTGCCGTCAGTATCGAACAGTCCGACCGCAGTAGCAACATCCAGCTAACCGGATGTAGCTTAACCTGCTAACGGACATTTGGGTAATGAAATATATGCGCAAGATACACACACAGTTGTCCAGCTGTTGTATTGCGTAACCCGACAAAGAATGACACTTACGGCTTCATGAACGCACACCCAGTCCTCCGAACTGTCCTTTTACCGTGATGCTCCGTCACCGCTTTATTAGGTAAGCCGGTCTGCCATGCAGAGCGTAAACAGTGAGCACCATGATCTCGCAGCTGCGATGTTCACTCTCGCGCTAACCTCCGAAGCAGGGAGATTTGGCACAGCCGCCCCCAAATTCAAGTAATGAATTTGGAATATCCCACAAATATCCCTGAGGAACCCAATAACCTATCAGTTCTCAGGCATCTTTGGTAGTGGGATCAACTTAGCCACGGGGCGTAGATACTTAGATCCCTTAATGTCTACCTCGGCGGTACGTATCTTGCCGTCATCACTGGGGATCACCTTTGTGACACGGCCGACTGGCCAGGATGCCCTCGGGAGCTGTGGATCGATAATCAGAACCACTTGGTCCAGCGTGAGATTGGGAGCACTGTTGCACCATTTCCTGCGAGGCTGGAGATTAGGTATGTAGTGGCGAATAAATCGAACCCAGAAGTGGTCAGCCAGCACCTGGCTATGTTTCCACTGCCGTCGCCCTAACAAGTCACCATTACCATACACCACTTGTGGTAAGGATGCATCACGCCGCCCCATCAACAACAGATTCGGAGTTATGGGGTCAGGGTCTGCAATGTCCGAGGTCGCATAGCCGAGAGGTTTGGAGTTGAGAATACCCTCCACCTCTACGAGCATAGTCAGCAGGACCTCTCCTGAGACAGTTTGGTCCCTAAGGATCACTTGCAGGGCAGATTTGACACATTTAATCTCCCTCTCCCACGTACCCCCAAAGTGGGGAGCTAGTGGCGGGTTGAATTTGAACTCGATGCTCTGGGCAGCAAGTTGTCTTTGCAGCTCTGGCTCCATTGCCGCAAAGGCCTGCTGGAGCTCCTTGTCTCCCCCTCTGAAGTTTGTGCCACGGTCACACAGGATCTCGAAGGGTTTCCCTCTTCTGGCGACAAAACGTCGCAAGGCGAGCAAGAACGAGTCAGTATCCATGCCACCCAAAAGGTCTAAGTGTACACACTTAGTGGTTAGACACTTAAATATGATCCCCCATCTCTTCTCGTGTCTGCGACCTACCTTTATGGTGTATGGGCCGAAACAGTCAACCCCTGTAGACCAGTAGGGCGGTTGGTTGATACGCAACCGTGCCATAGGCAAGTCTGCCATCGGAGGAACAATCGGCTTGCTGCGCCACTTTCGGCACTCCACGCAGCTCTGCTGGTGGTTTTTGACAGCCTGTCATCCTCGTAGTATCCAATATGTCCTTCTTATTTCAGCAAATATGCGGTCAGGACCGGCATGTAGCAGACGATTATCGTAATCCTGCACTATCAGCTTTGTGACAGGATGGTCTGGTGCTAGGACAATGGGGTGGATTGCATCCCCCTCCAGACTAGCTGCCTTACGCAGTCTACCTCCTACCCTGATCAACCCAACAGCATTATCCAACATCGGTGACAGCTGCAGCAATCGGCTGTTCGAGTGAACCGGTTTCCCTGCCTGCAATGCTGTCACCTCTGTCGGAAAGCTCTCTCTTTGGGACCGCTTCAAGAGGGCCAGCTCTGTTTCGATTCGCTCGGAAGCAGTTGGAAGGGTGTCGGCCGCCCCGTGCAGATCCTGGCATGTAGCCTGCACCAATTCAGCCCACGAGCTGAACTGAGTCAGATCTAGCTCAGGGGGGTCGTCTGCAGAAAGGTTACCACAGAAGACTGTGTTGCGAGTCTCCTCTGTTCGAGTAGAGTGCAAAAGAGGGCAGACTGGCCAACTAGCTGGAGGCTGGTGAAGGAATGCTGGGCCGTTGGACCAGCGGTCTGAGCTGGTCAACTCCCCCAGGGATCTCCCCCGGGTGATATCATCGGCTGGGTTCTCTTCAGAAGGGACATACCTCCAGCTATCAGCTCCAACGAGCTCTTGGATCTCTGCAATTCGTGTCCCTACGAACACCTTGTATTGCTGAGATTCTGACCGAATCCACTGCAGGACGGTAGTCGAATCAGTCCATAGGATTGTTTCCCGCAGCGGCAGAGTCAGCTCTGTATGCAGGACGTTAGCCAACTGTGCTCCGGCTAAGGCAGCACATAACTCTAAACGAGGAATGGAGAGCTGTCTCTTCGGTGCCACGCGAGAGTGGGCCATCACAAAGGCCACAAGAACCTCATCACCATCAGTTAGCATTCTCAAATAGGCCACGGCGCCGTAGGCCTTCTCCGATGCATCGGAGAAGATGTGCAGATCAACAGATGTTGCTGTTGAGGCCGGGGGTGCATAGCACCTAGGCAAACTGATGGTAGGTAAAAGTGGCAACTCCCGTTCCCATGCTAACCAAGCTGGGCGGACCTCATCGGAGATTGGCTCGTCCCATCCCTGGTTCCGTTGCCAGAGTGCCTGAACAAGGACTTTGGCTCGCGTGGTGAAGGGTATGATGTAACCTAGTGGGTCATACTGACTCGCCAGTACCCTGTACACATATCTCAGCGTGGGCTCGCCAGCTGGGATAGCGCGGTACCTGTAGCCCAGCGTGTCTGGGCCGCAGCGCCACAGGAGGCCAAGGGAGGACTCCTGGGGTTCAGTCTTGCTAGCAGTTAGCCATAACTCACAGCCGGCCGATCTGGCTTCAGTGGGCAGGTGAGCAATAACCGCCGGTACATTGCTAGCCCACTGTCTCATGTCAAAGCCTCCGCGGGCCAAGAGGTCCCGCATCTTGTCTATCAGCTGTCGCGCCTGGTCTTGAGACTGCAGAGACTGTAAACAGTTATCCACATAGAATGCGTGCAGCACAGAGTATAGTACTTCTTCATTACCCACGCTGTGGTCCTTCACATGATGCTGTAAGGCGTAAGTGGCACAGCATGGGCTGCACGTGGTTCCGAATGGCAGTACCCGCCACTCATACACATCTGGGCGGCGCTCCCGTTCCCCGTCGCGCCACAGGAAACGCAGCAAGGGGCAATCTTCCGGGAGGAGCCCCACCTGGTGGAACATGCCGCGGATATCCCCACTGATAGTGACAGCATGTTCTCGGAATCGCAACAACACTCCGAGCAGGGTGGAGCCAAGGACAGGCCCAGGCAGCAAACCATGGTTCAGGGATATCTGCCTGTAGTTGAAAGAGCAGTTAAAAAAAACTCGGGCCTTGTTATTGTGGTACACCATATGGTGAGGGATGAACCACGATTCACCTGAACCGGTCACTTCCTCTTCACTGACCTTCGTGGCGTAGCCTGCTCTCTCTAATTTGTGAATCTCCTCATTGTACACAGCAAATTGCTCTGGGTTACTGGATAGGCGACGCTCCGTAGCTCGGAGGAGCGGCATCACAGCAGCGAGAGGTGCACGAAGAGGGGGAGCATTCTGCCTCCGTAGGAGTGGAGTGGCATAACGGGACACCCCATCAACGGTGATGCGAACAGTTTTCTGTTCCAGTAACTCTAGGGCAGATTTGTCCTCTCCTGATCGGGTCACATCCTTACTGTTACGGAAGGGTAGGATGTCGAGCTGCCAGAGTCTCTGCACGTTTTGCTGCAGTTCTTCCAAAGGTGAGAGCGTCGCCAAGTGTAGGCAGGTATTCTCACCAGAGGGTGGCGGCAGGAGGTTGACTGGTCCCTGTAAGGTCCAGCCCAATGCTGTATGAACCGCTACCAGACCCCCGCTGGGACCAACCAGTATGGGCCGAGTGGGTATTATCAGGTGAGCATTGTCAGACCCGATAAGTACCGTGGGCCTGACGTTATGAAAGGATCTCAGTGGGATGCCTCTCAAGTGTCTATATCGCCTGACTAGGGGTTCGGCTGCACATGACTGCTCTGCCAGGGTTAGTTCCGCAGCAGTAAAGGCCTGCTGTATATTATACTTCGCTCCTCCCCTCGGCAAGGCGGACACCCTGAAGGATACAGAGGCTCCTCGCAGGTGCACTATTTCTTGCCTAATGGTTCTCAGTGACAGAACCTCCTCAGTTCCTACAAGGCCGAGATGACGAGCAGCGGTGGGGAGGATGATTGTTCGCTCTGAGCCGTCATCCAAAACCGCGTACGTGTCCAAAGTTTTCTCCCCATTTTGGAGTCGAACCGGGACCACCTTAAGCATCACCCTCGCTGAGTGACTAGCTTGGCCCAGGAATACCATGCTGGCAGTTGTGTTGACGGCTTGACTACTCTCGGATGGGACTACGTCGTGCAGTACGAGTAGATGTTGCCCTCCACATGTAGCACAGGGCTTCTTCAAAGTGCAGTTGTCAGGCAAATGTCCTCTCCCGCATTTCCAACATCGCTTGTTGTCCTTTATCCAACTGGCGCGAGCAGTACTGTTGAGCTTTGCGAAGTCCACACAGGCGTTGAGGTAGTGCTCCTGAGTATTACAATAAGGGCAGAAAGGTTTGAACCGGTCTCGCTTCTTAGTCTGGGGTGTCGGATCAGGACCGGCCGCAGGCTTAGGGACCTTAGCTCCCTGCTGACTACCAAGCAGAATAGTGGCAGGTTTAGCTCTTGACTGCTTTATGGCCCTCTGTTCCTTGCTGTCAATATGGGCCGGTACGGGTGGAAGTGCTACTGTTATCTGACGGGACACTTGCATAGTCTGCACCTTTCTCTCGAGCCAATCAGCAAGGTCGGGGAGAGTGTATGTACGACCGCTGCCACTCTGGATTATCCCCCGGCTGAAACAATGTTCCGCGAAGGCATCTCGATAGGGCAAGGGCAACTTGGTGAGTAGGGTGTCCACGTGAGACCCACACCTCAGCTCCGCAGATGACGGGCTGTCCATCGTACTCAACATTCCCACTAACGTTCCTACCGCAGTAGCAAAGTCCTCAAATCCTTGGTAGTCACCAGGCCTAACCGCTGGGGAGTTCAGGATAGTCTTGAGTTCTCCCTGCACAAGCTGTCTGGGCTGGCCGTATCTCTGTGTGAGGGCTTGCATAGCGCTGGTATATGAAGTCGGACTATTGACGTACCGCTTCGCCACTTGCAGTGCAGAAGGGAAGGCGAGATGGTCAAGGAGAATCTGATACTTGTAATCCTCGCTTAAATGCCTGTGGGGACCAAGTAAGCTGTCCAAACCTTTTCGGAGCATGAGAAAATCACTTTCTTTCCCGGAGCTGAACACAGCCAGTTTGGGCTTAGGGATGCCGAACGAGGAGGCGATCGCCATCTCCAGCATACTGGGGAGATGGGCGCCCTCTGCCTGGTGATGGTCTGCAGAGAAGTTGCCGGGAGGAGAAGGTGGTCGTGGCGGAGGCAAAGGGTACTGAGCAGGAAAAGAAGATGGAGCGGGCTGCCGGTACAGGGGGGGTGCACTGTATTGTTGGTGTTGCTGGGCAGACACAGGCGGTGATGGCATATCACGAGGCTCCAGAACCCCAGGCAGCCTAGGTAGTTGTGTAGTAGGAGAGCCCGGTGGAGAGGTCACTGCAGAAGGTGGTGATGCCTGTGATGCGGGAGGTGAGATGTCCAATGGAGTGGAAGCTACAGCAGTCTGCCGCAGCACCACTGCAGGTGTCAGTGATGTAGCTGGAACAGGAGCATCAGCCGGCCCCCATGGTCCATCTAAGGGCAATGCCGCAGGTGAGGTCTGATGATGAGGAGAAGGTGGATCCCTTGTGGCTGCTCTCAGACTGGGAGGCTGTGCAGGGTAACCCCGTTTCAAGTGAGGAAGACTGCTATAATGAGGTTGGGGTATAGCAGGCTGGTAATGGGGATAGTAAGGGCGAGCACTCTGTGTCTGTGAAGACAATTTCACCTCATCCATTTCCACTTCCAGTTCCTTCATCTGCTGCTGCATCATCTGCCAACGGGCTTCCAACTGCTGCCATCTGTCCTCCGGACTCCTGATAGCATCCTGACTTGCTACAGGATCATTCAGAATTCGGTGGTGGCTGGATGGAACCACGTAAGTTGGTCTCGGTGGAGATGCCGCACTTCCTGCTGGATTATGAAGCGGATGATATGGGTAGCCGAGTTCGTAGTCCTCCAGATGTCCCGGAATGCGTCGCACCCGGCTGGGACAGGGACTATGTGCCTGCTGTCCATCATCAAATTCTCTGGGTGTAGCCATAGCGCAGCCTGTATACTCCGGCTCGAAGGACCACTTGTAAAGGATATACTGGCTAGGTGGTGTATACAGTCTGGCCTAAGTCTTCGGTCAGAAAGACTGCAGCAACCCAGGAGTGCAAGGGAACAGTCTTTAATAACGTCTCACAAGTGAATCACAGGGAAGGCACAGCATTGGTAACAGGTAGGTGACTGGTTAAATAAAGATGTGTGGTTTCTGAAAAGCATGAACAATAATTCACTAATTAACAGTATAAACAAGCAAGATAATAACAATCACCTCAATTTCTGCTGAGTGTAACACACGTAATACTATATAACATCCACAAGAAGTCGCCATAGACCACAAATAGGCATACACAAACTCAAGCTTATCAGGATGTTAATAACAAACAAAGCGAGACAAATAAAATACAATTCTGATGAAAACAGTCTCGCGGTACAGTTTAACATAACTGGGTGCCGTCAGTATCGAACAGTCCGACCGCAGTAGCAACATCCAGCTAACCGGATGTAGCTTAACCTGCTAACGGACATTTGGGTAATGAAATATATGCGCAAGATACACACACAGTTGTCCAGCTGTTGTATTGCGTAACCCGACAAAGAATGACACTTACGGCTTCATGAACGCACACCCAGTCCTCCGAACTGTCCTTTTACCGTGATGCTCCGTCGCCGCTTTATTAGGTAAGCCGGTCTGCCATGCAGAGCGTAAACAGTGAGCACCATGATCTCGCAGCTGCGATGTTCACTCTCGCGCTAACCTCCGAAGCAGGGAGATTTGGCACACACACAGTTCATTTTAATACTGAGCCACATTCAGACGAGCAGGTCACAAACAAGCAGATCTGATGAGGGAGCATCTACTAACAGAATGAACACTGAGCAGGTTTGATGTGTGAGAGGCAGCTGAGGAGAAGCAGGAGATTCTGATATCAGGGTGGACTCCTCTGTGACAAACTGATGGGGCTGTGAGGGGTGGGGCTCAGAGACAGGTGAGGCTCAGAGACAGGTGGGGCTCAGAGACAGGTGGGGCACAGAGACAGGTGGAGGTCAGAGACAGGTGGAGCTCAGAGACAGGTGGGGCTCAGAGACAAGTTCACAGAGACAGGTGGAGCTCAGAGACAGGTTCACAGAGACAGGTGGAGTTCAGAGACAGGTGGAGCTCAGAGACAGGTTCACAGAGACAGGTGGAGCTCAGAGACAGGTTCACAGAGACAGGTGAGGCTCAGAGACAGGTGGGGCACAGAGACAGGTGGAGGTCAGAGACAGGTGGAGATCAGAGACAGGTGGAGGTCAGAGACAGGTTCACAGAGACAGGTGAGGCTCAGAGACAGGTGAGGCTCAGAGACAGGTGGAGGTCAGAGACAGGTGGAGGTCAGAGACAGGTTCACAGAGACAGGTGGAACTCAGCATTCATCCAGTGAAGTGCTGGTTTATATGAACCTGGGATCTGTAACAGCTGGATGTAGGAGAGCACAGATCATCACTTACAGTCCAGATTAATGAAGTTACTGTGCAACATGCGTACACGTGCACATTACTGGGTGTGGATGTAGCTCAGGAGGTCGAGCAGGTCACCTACTAATCTGAAGGTTGGCGGTTCAATCCATGCCAAAGTATCATTTTGGTTTTTTTACCTTTAGCACACCCTTTATTATGTCATATCATCTTACAGACGCAGCCAAGAAAAAAACACTCCAGTGCAGATCAACATTTAACCAATACACCCCCCCCCAACCACCACCAAAATCATACAGAGGAGAAAAAAAACAACCAATAAAAGGAAGATTTGAATCATCAAAAACCCAAAACAAGCTCATCCCCAGTCACGCAGCACAAACCCACTGATTCCCAACCAGAAACAAAATCATCAACATTCGACACCGTCTTATGATACACAAACTCACTCTGCAAACACGCCACCAGCCCCTTAAAAACAGAGCTAACAGAACCCCCCCTCCTCCCTCCTCGCTTTATTTTTCCGAGTAAGCCAAATATTCAGCTTAGCCTGGCCTATCAAAAAATTAATCAAACATATCTTCCCACACTGTGCTGCAGAATATCTCGGGCCATAAATAAAAAGACTGTCCTATAAAACCACCCAAACCAGTAAGCCACTGCTGCAGCAGCCAAAGAAGACCAGTCAGCCTGGGACACCTCAGCCAAAGGTGCTGGAACGTCTCCTCAGCCTGACCAAATCAACAAAAGGACCTCACCCTCCAGTCAAAACGTGCCACATGCCTGTTAGTAGCCGCTGCCCCATACACCACCCTCCACTGGAGATCCGCACTACGCTTCTCAATGGAGGGCTTGTTCAGGGACCTCCAGCTACCCCTGGGGGAAGACCCCAGCGCCAACACACCCTGCCACCTTGACTCCTGAACACCGGCCAACAGTCCCCTGTTGAAAACCTTCACTGCAACAGCATACAGAGCCTTCTTCAACACCCGTGACAGGTCACCCAGGACGGGCGTCCGAAATGACAGCAGTGATCCCTCTTCCTCATCCTGCTCCTCCACTGCAGCACAGACAATGGTGGAAACACCAGAGGAGATGTCAGCTGATTACCCACAGAGCAGGCCCCCAAAGCTGCTGAAGATACTGAACCCCAAGTTACTCTCCAACGTCCAATTGGAGTGTGAATGTGTGTGAATGTTAGACAGTAAAAGCACTTAGTTACTCATGGAAGTGCTTGTATGAATGGATGAATGTAAACATGTTGTATAAGTGTTTTGAGTGCTCAGAGTAGAAAAGTATAAGAATTAGTCCATTTACTGATGTAACCTGTGATGATGTAGATGATGATGATGGACTGATCTCTGAAACCCTGCAGACCATCAGCTCTGTGAGGGTGAAGCTGCTGCCTGTAATCACCATCCTCAGTGTCTGGTACCTGGTTCTCCTCCTCGCTGCTTCCTCCACGTTAAGTTCAGCAGTGATCACCGCCACATCGGGCACAAGGACAGACTGGTGTTGTTTGAGTGCAGCTGCAAACGTAGGAAATTTGTTTGTATGATTCATTTAAATTCTTTTCTCCACAATCCCTGTACAGGCTTTTCAAAGTAAAAGCCATTTGACCTCAATGACCTCATTAAGGTTAAGGTCATGCTCTGAATGAACATCTGTTTGTATCCAGCCTGTAATGTGCTGCCATCTTGTGGCCACAGTTGACAACAACAAACTGCTCGTCCCACTCTGAGTTCAGATCCCAGCAAACCAAATCATCATCAACAGAAACACGAGTCGTTCAGCCTTCAGGACCCTGAAGATCTTCAGTCTGTGCTCATTCACTCACAAATATTTCAGCATTGTAGATCATTCAGATCAATGATCTACAATGTCGTACTGTTTGCTCCACCTGTTGGTGTTTTACAGCCAGACATGAAGCTGTTGTTTTCAAGCTGCCATCATAACTACTAATAACTACATTAAATCTCCTCACTCATTTCAACACATTGTGTTACATAATTTATACCATCAGTATTTTAAAGACTACAACAGCAGTCCATATTTCAACAGTCACACACACACACACACACACACACAGTGAATTAAGGTGCTGGGGCGGTAAAAAAGTCACCAGAATAACAACTTTAATGTTCAGTCGTGTATAAACTGAACAAAGACACACTTTTAAAGCACCTTTAAAACATGAAGATTACTCACTTATTCTTTCAGCTGCATATACAATTCAAACCACACACACATCACATGGATAAAACCTGCAAACTGCTCAAACAGAGAACTGCACAGTTAGAAACAGAAGCCAAACCCACTCACAATATCAGCACAGATCAAACAGAACTCAGGCTCATCCTGATGATGTTACATCAGCAACTTCAACCGAGACCGCAGCAGCAAAGCTGTCCTGATGAGGTCTGAACTGTGTTATTAAGAAAAAAACCACCTGTTATGTCAGAGACCCCCCCGCCTCTCAGGCTCACACCGACTTCTAAGGGACGAGGTCCAAACTGTCTTAACTTAAAGAAAGCGTCTGTTGTCTCGTGGTGTTCTGGGTCCACTCAAACTGACCCTTACCTGGAGCTGGTCAGTGGCCTGGTTCAGTAGCAGGTAGCTGGATGCCATCAATGCCCGAACCCCTGCCGGCCTCACAATCATCCCAACGAGGTTCTTAAGAAAACTCAGGAGGAGGGCTTTCAGCTCAGAGGAGTGTACACTTTCTTTCCAGCTGTTGCTGCTGCAACAGCAACAGCTGAAAAGATCATGGGACCAGAACTCAAAGGACCAGAAATGTTGGATAAATTCAGGAACTTATCAAGAACCAGAGGCCACAGATCTCCAGTAAAGGTCTTTTAATCCTCTTGCAAGAAAATGAAAGCAGCATGTCCATCAGTCCAAGTTCAGTTTGTCCTCTGCTCTGAGCCATTCTTAGACACACACCTGAGCACATGAACAGGACAGCACATACACAAAGGCAGTAACACAAACACTGACGGCTTTCAATGCTCCGCTTTGTGCCGTCTCTGAAGGTCTCTGAGTCACATGGAAAGTTGATTTTGGACCTTACTGTAGCTGTAATTCAACACATGACATTAGTATGACCTCTGACCTCTATCAACCTTCAGGTACCACCGTACACACATGAAACTCAGACAGGTCAAAGGTCACCAGACATATAAATCTTCACACTTCTGTCCTACGTTTCATTGTTACAAAGAAACACATTCTGTACAAAGGTCATAAGGTCATAGAAACACTCCCTCACACACACAGTCAGCTTAAATGAGCAGCACACACACACACGTAACATCATCATCATCATTATCCAAAGATGTTATCATACTGTGACAGAACTCATTTCTCCAGCATCCACTCTGACTGATTTCCTGGAACAGATCGCTCTCACAGCTTTCTGCCAACAAAAACTGATGTTTAACAAGTTTCCATTGATTGATGTCATCTTCACCTCAATCATCATTTCCAACACTCTCAATCATTTCTCTGATCATAATGCAATATTCATCATTGTCCAATACAGGAAGGCAGCAGGATGGATGGAAACACCTCCACCTGCTGCAGTTCTCCCACTCAACCACTAGATGTCCTTATTATCTAAATGACTGCACACATATAGCACCCCCCCCTTCACCCACAGCTGTGCTCAGATCACATGTGTCCTGTTATTATGTGAAACCAGTGTGCAGATTTTCACACTTTGACCTGATCGACTGCATTATATAAATGAAGCAGGTGAGACAGATGGTTGGTATCAATATTAATGTTCTGCTAATAGATGAAAAACTACTTTAAGGAAAACACTGAAACTTATAGATGGGCACATATTTGATCTCCAAGCACCAAAACCTGATGTGTAAGTCCTAAAAACATTGTGTCTATGATGGAGATGTTGTTGGAGGCCTTTCCAGGTGATGTTCTCCTGACTGTGATCCAGAATGAAGCCTGAAAAGCTGAAGCCAGTGTCAGACAGAGACTCTGCAGAGACTGTGTAGAAGGACAGAGCAGCAGCAGAGCATCCAGATCCACTGATGATCCTCTGGCAGATCCACAGGGACACACAGGGATGATGGTGGACTCTACATTGTGTCTGACAGTGGAGCTGTTCTCAGAGCAGTTCACTCTGCAGCACTGACAGTCATCTGCACTTCTTCTCATTCCTCTGTCAGTCACTACTGGATGAAGCTCTCCTCTCCACTCCACCTCCCAGTAACATGGCCCAGTCAGAGCGTCTCTGCACACAAGCTGCTGCTGCTTCAACCTCTCTGGATCATCAGGAAACAGCTCCTCCTCTCTCAGCACACACACCGTCCTGTTTACCTCCAGCTCCTCCACCTGCAGAGAGAAGAAGAAAGAGCAGAGGAGATAAATGAGTGTTTCCAGAGACTCTTCATCAGCTGTCAGTCAGTGATGCAGCACATCCAGTATAAAGAGCAGCAGGGCCTTCAGTCCTGGGACTGTACTAGTACTCATTGTTGTTTCACTTTGGATTTGGATTGAAGTTCATCCAAATGTTTTTCCTCCTAGTTTTAGTTTGGAGTCTCATGAACTCTAATAACCTTGGTCTGTCCACTCTGAGCTCTTTAGGAACCCCAACAACAACCCCAACAATTCATAGGAGATGTTTCAGTCCCTCATGTAATGGTTCCAGCTGTTAACTGGAGGAACTCCATCCAAACATCTGCTCTCACAAAGTTCTTCATCACCTACAGACTGTTTCCTTCACTCCTTAAGCTGGAAAATGAATGCAGTCATTGGTCCATGTTGGGAAAATGTCTGCATGCTGCTTTGTTCAGAGAGCTGATTGGCTGCTGACAATGAACTGATGCTGCATCAGAGCATGTGAGCTTTCCAGGAGCCGTTACTATGGTGAGCTAAAAGCTCCCAGAGTCAGCCAGTGTTTGTTAGAGCAAAAAGGCCCAAACAGGAAGTGTTTGTGTCCAATCCTGAAGCCTGTCACCATCCTCCTCTCACAGCTTCACTGAGGAAAGCTGAGAAGGCTGCAGCTTTACGGGAAACACTGGATCTTTGCTTTCATACTAACTGTGTTTAGTACAATACTGCTGAGAGCAGCATGGACTCACTCCAACCCTCTACTTACTCCAGCTCCTCCAGTCTGCACTGTGGACTCTCCTTAAGATCGGACAGCTGCTTCACATCTGTAGCATTCAGGTTGTGTCCCCCCAGGTCCAGCAGTGTCAGATGGGAGGGGTTGGACTTCAGAGCTGCTGCCAGATAATCACAGCTGATCTTTGACAAACCACACCACTCCAATCTGTATAAAGAATCAAAGATGTGAGTTTATTAGACAAAGTCTGAAATCATTCAGTGTTTCTTAATCAGAGCTGAAGAAGGTTCAGAATGGAGAAGTTTAGAAAAACTCCAAACAGCTGAAGCCAACAGGATGCAGCTTCAAACAGGAATCCAAACTGTGCAGAGTTTTCAGACTATCTGCCCGATGCAGCCACTTTGATTTTGGACATTTGAATCTCTGTTCTAGGACTAAGTCCTTGAATCATTTCTTCCAGTTGGTCCAACAAGACAGACTCAGTATTGGACATGTGTTCTGGCTCCATGAGGGGAGCTTCTAAATCTGATGTGATGGCCCCTCTGGCTCTGTCAGATCTCAGTACTGAAGAGAGGTCAAACTGAGCACACAGTTGTTCCAGTCTGGACCAAAGACTCTATACTGGAACTGAGGGACTGCTCTGACTGCACCCACTGGGACTGTTTAAAGGCTCATGTTCTGACTCAGATCATCTATTTCTACTTCCATTTCTTTGGCTCAAAAATGGGGATTCCTTTGAAAACAGGAACTATTTTCCCCAATAACGAGCCCTGGATCAGTAAATCACTGAAACATGTTCTCAGTCAGAAGAAGCTGTCTTGTTCTGAGGGAGAGAATCCAAAGATTGAGGCACAGAAACTTGTTCAAAGAGAGATAAAGCAGCTAAAATCAGGTCTAAAAGGAAAGCAGAGGATGAGCTGAATAAAGGACACTCAAGGCTGGCTCCGAACAAAACTCAGATGACCCAGCTTTCCACCAGCATTTAAACCATGCACGCACGAATTTGGGAGCTCTGTTGAAGCGTGAAATGTGTCTCAAAAAACTTTGTGCACTCGTAACATGATTTGTGTCGTTTTGTCTGTGCGTATCTGGTGATTCGTGTACTTGTATTTAACGGTTTGTATACGTACTTTTATTTTGTATTCGTAATTTCATAATATTTGTATTTGAACACACATTTACAAGTAGTGCAAGTCATGCACAAAACGTTATTTACAACTTACAAAAAATTACAACTCCAGCATTACAGACACACAAATATTTTGAGTCAATTTTCTCTCCATAGTCCTGTGGCCCCCACCACCTCCACGTTAGAGGAACTAATTGTAATGTTCAGACTGCAGTGAAACTTCCTCCACTAGGTGTCAGTGTTTGATGAGAAAGTGTTAGTGTAGCTGCCCTGTAGGCAGGAACAGGAAAATGCAGGATTTGTCCTGAAATTGGAAAAAGTGGTTAGCACTCTGGCCTTAAAGCAAGAAGGTTCTAGGTTGGAGCTTCTTGGTCAGCTGGGCCTTTCTGTGGACTTTGGATGTTCTCCCACAGTCCAATGAAATGCTGCTAAGGTTCATTGGTGCTTCTAAATTGGCTGTAGGTGTGGATGTGAGAGTGTGTGCTTCTCTGTGATGGACTGCTCACCTGTTCAGGTGTACCACGCTGTTCCCTTCATCAACGTTACCAATAAAGTTCCAAAGAAGAAAGAATGCAGAGAAATGTGCTGTTTTAAAGCCTTTGAAGTGCTTCAGATGATATCTGTTCACTTGTGTCCACTAATTGATGAATGTCAGCTCTCTAATGCAGCTTTGATCTTCACAGTCTGCTTTATGAAGCTCATTCTAACCCTGAATGTCAGAGTGTTCCTCCTTCTCTTTGCCATCATTCATGGTGGCAGTGGAGGACATTTGGATGTTGGACTGTGTTTGGATGTTGTGTGTCTGTTTTGTGTTGGACTGCTGTCTGTAAAGCAAACGGCCATTTTGGTTTGGATTTCAGTGTCAGACAGACTTTAAGGTGGAATGAAGTGTTTGAGAGTTTCACGGTGAATTATCCAGTGGAGGATTTTTCTTCTTCTTTGAACAGTACTCAGTTATCAGGGTCCCTGGGTCTCTGAGTTAGGAAAGGTCGGAAGGCTGGGTGGCACCATGTGGAGGGCCGCATGTGGACCGTGGACCATAAGTTGAGCATCACTGTTTGAAGCTTTGCAATGTCAATATTGTTCTGCTACACTCAATGGACTAAAGCAGAGAAGAAGAACACAGACTTTACCATGAAGATCCTCAGTGTGGATCAGTATAATATCAGCCTTATGTCTGCAGGTTAGTGTTTCACATCAGATTCATCTCAGCACAACTAAAACATGGAGACTGACCTCAGAGCTTCAAGAACACATCGTGGACTCTCCAGAAAACCACACAGATGCTTCACTCCTGAATCCTGCAGCTCGTTTCTCCTCAGGTCCAGCTTTCTCAGATGGGAGGGGTTGGACTTCAGAGCTGCTGCCAGATAATCACAGCTGATCTTTGACAAACCACAGTTCTCCAAACTGTATAAAGAATCAAAGATGTGAGTTTATTAGACAAAGTTTGAGCTTGAAATCATTAATATTGAACCACTGTTAACAACATCACATTGTGTTGGAATAAACTTTAGTTTTGTGAATAAATGTGTGAAATGCTCCTAAATATAAAGTGAAAATAAAGCTGATGACATTTGATTTGCTGCAGTTTCTTTGTGAGGGAGCAGTACATACAAACAGCTGCAGAGGGCGTGTCTGATGGATTGAACATGAAACAGGAAGTGTTGAGCTGAAATCGGCTCAGAATGAATGCAGGTGCAGGTGTGTCACAGGTGAATGTGGGTGGACTGTAACACTCTGTCACAGCGTAGCACGAGCGCACTAACATCCACTCTGAGTGCAGATCATAGAAAGTGTCTGCTGCAGCTGGAGCTGACGATCCTTACATCACAGAAAGTGTGTGAGAAGAAGAAGAACAACAAGAACATTTACCCAACAGTTTAACATTGGCCACATTAGGATCACCACGGCAACGTGTGTAACAGAGCCGCCCACCTACTCCAGGACATCGTGAGGATGTCACACTTTGCCTGTGCTGGAAACTATCAACAATCTCAAGGTTACAAGTCCATCTGCAGAGATCTAGATGTTCCTTTGTCCACGGTGCACAACATAATCAAGAAGTTTACAGCCCACAGCTCTGCAACTGATCTCACTGGACGTGGATGGAAGAGAAAAACTGATGAAAGGTTGCAGTGCAGGATAGTTCAGATGGTGGATAAGCAGCTCCAATCAAGCTCTAAAGAAGTTCAAGCTGTCCTGCAGGCTCAGGGTGCATCAGGACCCACCGCTGACACAGAGACATAAAAAAGCTAGACTGCAGTTTACCAAAATGTACGTGAGTAAGCCAAAATCCTTCTGGGACGATGTCCTGTGGACAGATGAGACCAAGACAGAACTTTTTGGTAAAGCAGGTCATTCTACTGTTTACAGAAAACAGAACGAGGCCTACAAAGAAAAGAAC
>CM024194.1:59305605-59389343 GCA_013435755.1 Amphilophus citrinellus | reverse complement strand
TGTGCTGCATCACTGACTGACAGCTGATGAAGAGTCTCTGGAAACACTCATTTATCTCCTCTGCTCTTTCTTCTTCTCTCTGCAGGTGGAGCTGATGGTTAACAGGACGGTGTGTGTGCTGAGAGAGGAGGAGCTGTGTCCTGATGATCCAGAGAGGTTGAAGCAGCAGCAGCTTGTGTGCAGAGACGCTCTGACTGGGCCATGTTACTGGGAGGTGGAGTGGAGAGGAGAGCTTCATCCAGCAGTGACTGACAGAGGAATGAGAAGAAGTGCAGATGACTGTCAGTGCTGCAGAGTGAACTGCTCTGAGAACAGCTCCACTGTCAGACACAATGTAGAGTCCACCATCATCCCTGTGTGTCCCTGTGGATCTGCCAGAGGATCATCAGTGGATCTGGATGCTCTGCTGCTGCTCTGTCCTTCTACACAGTCTCTGCAGAGTCTCTGTCTGACACTGGCTTCAGCTTTTCAGGCTTCATTCTGGATCACAGTCAGGAGAAACATCACCTGGAAAGGCCTCCAACAACATCTCCATCATAGACACAATGTTTTTAGGACTTACACATCAGGTTTTGGTGCTTGGAGATCAAATATGTGCCCATCTATAAGTTTCAGTGTTTCCTTAAAGTAGTTTTTCATCTATTAGCAGAACATTAATATTGATACCAACCATCTGTCTCACCTGCTTCATTTATATAATGCAGTCGATCAGGTCAAAGTGTGAAAATCTGCACACTGGTTTCACATAATAACAGGACACATGTGATCTGAGCACTGCTGTGGGTGAAGGGGGGGGGGGGGGGGGGCTATATGTGTGCAGTCATTTAGATAATAAGGACATCTAGTGGTTGAGTGGGAGAACTGCAGCAGGTGGAGGTGTTTCCATCCATCCTGCTGTCTTCCTTTATTGGACAATGATGAATATTGCATTATGATCAGAGAAATGATTGAGAGTGTTGGAAATGATGATTGAGGTGAAGATGACATCAATCAATGGAAACTTGTTAAACATCAGTTTTTGTTGGCAGAAAGCAGAAAGCTGTGAGAGCGAATCTGTTCCAGGAAATCAGTCAGAGTGGATGTTGGAGAAATGAGTTCTGTCACAGTATGATAACATCTTTGGATAATAATGATGATGATGTTACGTGTGTGTGTGCTGCTCATTTAAGCTGACTGTGTGTGTGAGGGAGTGTTTCTATGACCTTATGACCTTTGTACAGAATGTGTTTCTTTGTAACAATGAAACGTAGGACAGAAGTGTGAAGATTTATATGTCTGTGACCTTTGACCTGTCTGAGTTTCATGTGTGTACGGTGGTACCTGAAGGTTGATAGAGGTCAGAGGTCATACTAATGTCATGTGTTTAATTACAGCTACAGTAAGGTCCAAAATCAACTTTCCATGTGACTCAGAGACCTTTAGAGACGGCACAAAGCGGAGCATTGAAAGCCGTCAGTGTTTGTGTTACTGCCTTTGTTAATGTGCTGTCCTGTTCATGTGCTCAGGTGTGTGTCTAAGAATGGCTCAGAGCAGAGGACAGACTGAACTTGGACTGATGGACATGCTGCTTTCATTTTCTTACAAGAGGATTAAAAGACCTTTACTGGAGATCTGTGGCCTCTGGTTTTTGAAAAGTTCCTGAATTTATCCAACATTTCTGGTCCTTTGAGTTCTGGTCCCAGGATCTTTCCAGCTGTTGCTGTTGCAGCGGCAACAGCTGGAAAGAAAGTATACACTCCTCTGAGCTGAAAGCCCTCCTCCTGAGTTTTCTTAAGAACCTCGTTGGGATGATTGTGAGGCCGGCAGGGGTTCGGACATTGATGGCATCCAGCTACCTGCTACTGAACCAGGCCACTGACCAGCTCCAGGTAAGGGTCAGTTTGAGTGGACCCAGAACACCACGAGACAACAGACGCTTTCTTTAAGTTAAGACAGTTCAGACCTCATCAGGACAGCTTTGCTGCTGCAGTCTCGGTTGAAGTTGCTGATGTAACATCATCAGGATGAGCCTGAGTTCTGTTTTATCTGTGCTGATATTGTGAGTGGGTTTGGCTTCTGTTTCTAACTGTGCAGTTCTCTGTTCGAGCAGTTTGCAGGTTTTATCCATGTGATGTGTGTGTGGTTTGAATTGTATATGCAGCTGAAAGAATAAGTGAGTAATCTTCATGTTTTAAAGGTGTTTTAAAAGTGTGTCTTTGTTCAGTTTATACACGACTGAACATTAAAGTTGTTATTCTGGTGACTTTTCTACCGACCCAGCACCTTAATTCACTGTGTGTGTGACTGTTGAAATATGGGCTGTTGTTGTAGTCCTTAAAATACTGATGGTATAAATTATGTAACACAATGTGTTGAAATGAGTGAGGAGACTTAACGTAGTTATTAGTAGTTATGATGGCAGCTTGAAAACAACAGCTTCATGTCTGGCTGTAAAACACCAACAGGTGGAGCAAACAGTTCAGCATTGTAGATCATTGATCTGAATGATCTACATTGCTGAAATATTTGTGAGTGAATGAGCACAGACTGAAGATCTTCAGGGTCCTGAAGGCTGAACGACTCGTGTTTCTGTTGATGATGATTTGGTTTGCTGGGATCTGAACTCAGAGTGGGACGAGCAGTTTGTTGTCGTCAACTGTGGCCACAAGATGGCAGCACATTACAGGCTGGATACAAACAGATGTTCATTCAGAGCGTGACCTTAACCTTAATGAGGTCATTGAGGTCAAATGGCTTTTACTTTGAAAAGCCTGTACAGGGATTGTGGAGAAAAGAATTTAAATGAATCATACAAACAAATTTCCTGCGGTTTGCAGCTGCACTCCAACAACAGCAGTCTGTCCTTGTGCCCGATGTGGCGGTGATCACTGCTGAACTTAACGTGGAGGAAGCAGCGAGGAGGAGAACCAGACACTGAGGATGGTGATTACAGGCAGCAGCTTCACCCTCACAGAGCTGATGGTCTGCAGGGTTTCAGAGATCAGTCCATCATCATCTACATCATCACAGGTTACATCAGTAAATGGACTAATTCTTATACTTTTCTACTCTGAGCACTCAAAGCACTTATACAACACATTTACATTCATCCATTCATACAAGCACTTCCATGAGTAACTAAGTGCTTTTACTGTCTAACATTCACACACATTCACACTCCAATTGGACGTTGGAGAGTAACTTGGGGTTCAGTATCTTCAGCAGCTTTGGGGGCCTGCTCTGTGGGTAATCAGCTGACGTCTCCTCTGGTGTTTCCACCATTGTTTGTGCTGCAGTGGAGGAACAGGATGAGGAAGAGGGATCACTGCTGTCATTTCAGACCCCCGTCCTGGGTGACCTGTCACGGGTGTTGAAGAAGGCTCTGTATGCTGTTGCAGTGAAGGTTTTCAACATGGGACTGTTGGCTGGTGTTCAGGAGTCGAGGTGGCAGGGTGTGTTGGCGCTGGGGTCTTCTCCCAGGGGTAGCTGGAGGTTCCTGAACAAGCCCCCCATTGAGAAGCGTAGTGCGGATCTCCAGTGGAGGGTGGTGTATGGGGCAGTGGCTACTGACAGGCATGTGGCACGTTTTGACTGGAGGGTGAGGTCCTTTTGTTGATTTGGTCAGGCTGAGGAGACGTTCCAGCACCTTTGGCTGAGGTGTCCCAGGCTGACTGGTCTTCTTTGGCTGCTGCAGCAGTGGCTTACTGGTTTGGGTGGTTTTATAGGACAGTCTTTTTATTTATGGCCCGAGATATTCTGCAGCACAGCGTGGGAAGATATGTTTGATTAATTTTTTGATAGGCCAGGCTAAGCTGAATATTTGGCTTACTCAAAAAATAAACTGGGGGGGGGGGTTCTGTTAACTCTGTTTTTAAGGGGCTGGTGGCGTGTTTACAGATTGAGTTTGTGTATCATCAGATGGTGTCCAATGTTGATGATTTTTTTTCTGGTTGGGAATCAGTGGGTTTGTGCTGCGTGACTGGGGATGAGCTTGTTTTGGGTTTTTGATGATTCAAATCTTGCTTTTTTTGGTTGTTTTTTTTCTCCTCTGTATGATTTTGGTGGTGGTGGGTGGGGGGGTGTATTGGTTAAATGTTGATCTGCACTGGAGTGTTTTTTTCTCGGCTGCATCTGTAAGATGATATGACATAATGAAGGGTGTGCTAAAGGTAAAAAAAACCAAAATGATACTTTGGCATGGATTGAACCGCCAACCTTCAGATTAGTAGGTGACCTGCTCGACCTCCTGAGCTACATCCACACCCAGTAATGTGCACGTGTACGAATGTTGCACAGTAACTTCATTAATCTGGACCGTAAGTGATGATCTGTGCTCTCCTACATCCAGCTGTTACAGATCCCAGGTTCATATAAACCAGCACTTCACTGGATGAATGCTGAGCCCCACCTGTCTCTGTGAACCTGTCTCTGAGCCCCACCTGTCTCTGTGAACCTGTCTCTGAGCCCCACCTGTCTCTGTGAACCTGTCTCTGTGACCCACCTGTCTCTGAGCTCCACCTGTCTCTGAGCCCCACCTGTCTCTGAGCCCCACCTGTCTCTGAGCCTCACCTGTCTCTGAGCTCCACCCCTCACAGCCCCATCAGTTTGTCACAGAGGAGTCCACCCTGATATCAGAATCTCCTGCTTCTCCTCAGCTGCCTCTCACACATCAAACCTGCTCAGTGTTCATTCTGTTAGTAGATGCTCCCTCATCAGATCTGCTTGTTTGTGACCTGCTCGTCTGAATGTGGCTCAGTATTAAAATGAACTGTGTGTATAAATATGTTAGCAGATGACCTGCAGAACTTTCTGCTGCCACCAGCACATTTTTGTGATTCCATCTTCAAGATAATTTTCCTGCTTAGTGAGTTAAAGTGTTCATTGATCCATGAAGTCAACTCTTGTATGACGTAACAAGAAATCATTCCACCTTAAGAGCTGCTGGGTTCCACCTTAATGACTAAAAATAAGACAGAGGTTTTTGAGCAGCTCAAAGTGTCAGTGAGCAAAATGAAGGAGTCACTGAGCTTCTCCTCGTTCCTGCTGTTTAATAATCACACAGTGATGTCATAATAATCCATAACCTCCTCCTGCTGTTACACTTACTGCATTAAACTCTATACCAGGCAAATCCAGGCCTCGAGTGTCCTGCAGGTTTTAGATGTGTCCCTGATCCAACACACCTGAATCAAATGGCTGAATGACCTCCTCAGTGTGCAGTCAAGTTCTCCAGAGTCCTGCTAATGATTCTAGATTTGACTCAGGTGTGTTGAAGCAGAGACACATCTAAAACCTGCAGGACACTCGGCCCTCGAGGCCTGGATTTGAGGATCCCTGCTCTATACCAACGGCACGGCTCTGGGATCTTTTCAAATTAAAAGCTCTCTGGACCCTCACTGGTCAGAAACACTTCTTAATGAGGCTTTTATTTTGAAACATTTGTAGGACCCTCCAACCTTCTAAGAGAAAATCATTTTTCTGTGATATGTGTGGCTCTGATGTTCAGCCTGACAGCTCAGAGATTACTCTGGGAGAAGATCAGTGGGGGGGGTTCAGGGAGCAGAGGTCAGAGGTGAAGCTTTAACATCATGAAGACAGTTGAACATTTGATCATGTGACTGATTGTAACATGTCACCGTGGTTACAGGCTCTACCACAAAGATGGAGAGAAAACCCTGACTGACCCTGACTGACCCTGACCCATTCCTGAACCCTGGAGCAGCCCTGCTGGAGAGATCTCTGTGACTCTGATTGGTCTGAATTCATGTCTTAACTGCTGCCTCGTTAGTCCTGAGTGGGTGCTCAGGACTAACAAGGAGAGAGGACGACACCACAGTGGACCAAAGCTGCAGAGAAACATGGAGGAGGGAATGGACTCCACCCTGAGGGAGGAGAAGCAGCGCTCCATCCTCTGGTCTGATCTGTGTGGAGGATCCAAACACCTCACAGCTCTGAAGGACCACCTGAAGACTGAGGAGGGCTGCCTGTCCTCCACCTGAGCTCCACCCCACTGAACATTTATGGAGGTTTGTCACTGACTCACAGCTGGACTTGTTCTCCCTGATGATCTGAAGCTGGAGCTCAGAGAAACTGAGCAGGTGACCTTTAACCCCTGACAGCTTCAGCATGCGCACATGAAGCGTTCTCCTCACAAACACAGCAGAGACAAAGAGGAGTTCCCATGATTGCAACTCAGAGTCATTAAAATATAAGATGAGATCATTGAAATACGGTCCATCCATCCACCTTCTTCTGCTTATTTAATTTAGGACAGCAGGGAGTTTGGAGCTTATCCCAGCTAGCACAGGGTCAAAGCCAGAGTCCACCCTGGACAGGCTGACATATTTATTGCAGGGTTAACACATTTTATGCGTTACAAAATCCACTATATTATTTATATTGAATGAAATTGTTCAAAAATATAAAGCTAAATATTAAGACTATCACAGTTTTGTCACATTACAAAACCTGTTAATAATTTCTAATGTAATAATATGATAATGCGTAAAGCTTCTTTCCAAACCTGAGCTGCTTCAGATGCTTTGTTATTCTGAGCTCCTGATCTCAGGGTTGAGGTGATCTCAGTGCAGCGGCCTCTTTAAACTACTTCTGCCGCTTGTCTCCTCCTAATGTTTTATCATTCACTGTATCTAAGGGGAAAAAAGACAAAGAAACATGCCTTCCTTTAATAAGTATACACATACAGAGGTCATCTATGGAAACACACTAGTTCACCCTTTGGTAGAAAAATCTAGTTCTCTAAAAATCATGCAAAAATGAATGAAATGACACTGCAGCTGACAGCAGCCTCACACTGAAACTTCTGTGGAAGAAGAAACTGCTGGATACATTCTGGAAAATGTCTAATGAATACAAGGCCACTATGAGCAATGACAAACCGTTAAACATGCTAATCAAAAGCACACATTAAGTATTATCGCTCACCTTTGTTTCTGAGAATGTCACTGACATAAAGATTGCATGCTGTCAGCTCTCGTGGCAGAAGTTTGTCAGAGAAAAAGCTTTGCAGCACCTTTGAATTTACCATTCAGGTCTGAAAGAGCAAAGGCACAAACTACAATGATGTATGAACCGGATATGTTTGATTGTTGCTGCAGCACTAAACAGGTTTACAGACTGGTAGCTGACAGAGCCTGAAGTATTAAAGAAGCTCCTCTTCCTTAAAAAAAAAGATGAGAAAGATTGAGAGCTTCTTTTTGCTGTTTTCAAATCTGCTCCCTCCACTAATAAACAACAACAATGTAAAACATATTAATGAATCAGTAACAAAGAGATGGTGTTGAAAGTAAGTAGTCTGATGCTTCTGGATTAGGGACTCCAAAGCAGCCTGAGTCAAAACCTGACATAGATGAACTCTGGGCTTGTTTAAAGCTGAGGACAGTGAATCAGGATTCCCAGAGTCCAACAGCCTCTCCATGATGGGAATATTACTGGAAGTTTCAGCTCACTCTCAGGTGCCAGCAGGTCGAATAAAGCTGCATCCTCTGCCACGGAGGATTAAAGGTAGCCAGATTCTGTACAGACAAATATCATTTTATTTTACATTGTCCATAACCCTGGCTCAGTATGATGCAGCTTAATGAAGCACTGAATTCGCAGATATTGAATATAAATGCACTGAAGCTAATCGGGAATTTATTTGTGGCTGAAAATATTCATTTTACTTAACTGGTAACTTAATGATCCCCAACAGAAGCTCATATTTCTGTCATAACATCGTTTAAATAGTGACTGCTTCCTACGATATCCGCTAACATTTGCACAGAAACTTTAAGCTAGCGCCACAAAGACGTTACAAACCTGCAATAATTTCTACAACTGCATCTCAGAGTTGTGATATTAGTGCTCTCTTACAGCACATTAATATCATTTCAAGTGTTTACTGACACTCACTATCTTATTAATATCGCTATATAAACGCTTGTCCATTTAACTCGTCTTACCTGTAAGCACTGCTACTTCCGCCGGAAGTCAGCGAGCATGGATTCTGTAGTCCTTCATGCGTCTGTCAGTAATCCTTGATTAGAACGATGATAACAACCTTTTCGACCAGCTAGGAGGTGGAGACGGCACCTACTGCCCCTTAACTATGGGCCTGAAAACTGCTAATAACGTCCATTTAATGGACTGATAACATTAGAAGCGGTGACACAGCTGTGTCTGTTCATTTTTCATACGGCTCATTTCATACAGACTTTCTCCTGCAGCCTTCAAACACGTCCCACTTTGACTCTGTGAGCTGGAGAACGGTGGAACAAAGAGAGGACATGAGAGGAAGATGAGACTCTCTCTAAGGTAAAGACTGCTCAGCAAGTGTCCTTTGATAAACTACTAATTTAAAGCTTACAGGTAACGTTATCATTCATTTTAGAGTTTTAGTCACATATTGGATCTGTACATGATGTTTCATCTTCTAGAAAGTTTTCTGAAAGCAAATGAAATGATAATTCATGTTATTCAAAGTTTATAGTGGACAGTAAGTGCAGCTAAACTGGGTAGTTTGCAGTGTTGTGGTTCAGTTTACAGTGATGAACTCTGTTGGACTGCTGCAGGGCAGACTGTGGGATCCTCGGTCACTGCTAGGTTAGGTCCTGGTAGCAGCAGAGACATTATGAGAGAGAGACATGGAGCTCAACTCTGAGCTGAAACCTCTGACTAAATATTAGAGAGAAAGATGGAGGAAGTATAACTACCAGGAGAGAAGCTGTTAAAATCTGATTTGTGTACAAGAAAACTTTTAGCTGATTTGATCAGATCTGACTGAATATTCTGTGCATGAAGTTTTTATGTCCCGTTGATCTTTGAAATGAAAGTTAATTTAGATAATGCTTCAAAATAACTGTAAGTGCTCCAGTGTGTTTCAATATGGCTGCAAAGTAACAGGACTCACTTCTAGAAGGAGTCATCAGTTTGAATTTAAGCTGATTGTGTTCTTTAGGGACACTTGCAGCCAGAACTCCAGCAGCCATAATGGCAAATGTAACATGGACCTATATATGGTAGGAAGAGGTTACACCACCCAGGAAGCTCCGCCCACACACAGCAACAGGAAACCAGGTGAGTCAAAGACAAACAATGTAAATGGTTTTAAAGGCCCACTTCCAGCTCTGCTGTGGAAACATTAAAGTAAACGAGCCAAATATACGACAAAAAGCGGCATCACAAGCAAACAGCAGAGCAGGCAGCCTGTTAAGGACCGACTCCCTGTGACAAATATTTAAACTGTTTGTAGTTTGGCTCTGGTTACTCTGTGCTAACAAAGCTTACAGGTGTTTTTACCTGCAGACAGAAGAATTTGGGCTTCAAAGCAAAGAATTAAACAGAAATGTTTTGATAATTTGTTCTATGGTTGGATTTTATAATTTATTTTTATGATAATACAATTATTTTTATTCTGTATACACCTGACTGAAGAAGGAGCCACTGTAAACCAACATAAAGACCCATATATGCAGAAATAATAATACCATGATATACCAGGAAACTGGTGTATCATAAATAATACAGTGATATGAATGTTTGTCACTACAAAAAGTAACAATTTAGTTTCTTATGATCATAGAAGCAAAAACCATAACTGAACAGTTGTTCCCAACAGTCAGGCTAAAGTTACAAGATCAAAATAAAAACACATACCTCACAGTAACTGCACTTGTAGAGTCTCTTTCTGCTGTGGATCTGTTGGTGTTTTCTCAGGTAACGTGGACCTTTAAAAGTCTTATCACACAGGTCACATTTATGAGGTCTCTCCTCAGTGTGGGTAAACATGTGGGATTGTAAATGTTGGTCTGTTCCAAACTTTTTGCCACACTGATCACAGCTGTACGCATCATGTCCAGTGTGAATGCGTAGGTGTGTATTTCTGTTCACTAGATGACTGAAAGTTTTTCCACAATAGTCACAGCTGTATGCCTTAATTCCAGAGTGGGTGACCTGATGACTCTTTAAGCTGCTACTGTCAGTGAAAGCTCTGCCACACTGATCACAGCTGTACGGCTTCTCTCCACTGTGGATGAGTTGGTGTGTTTTTAAGCTTCCAGCCAGGGTAAAAGACTTTCCACACAAGTCACAGCTGAACGGCTTCTCTCCAGTGTGGATCACTTGATGTCTTTTTAAGCTTCCAGCCAGGCTAAAAGACTTTCCACACAAGTCACAGCTGAACGCTCTCTCTCCACTGTGGATGAGTTGGTGTGTTTTTAAGCTTCCAGCCTGGCTAAAAGACTTCCCACACTGATCACAGCTGTACGGCTTCTCTCCACTGTGGATGAGTTGGTGTGTTTTTAAGCTTCCAGCCAGGCTAAAAGACTTTCCACACAAGTCACAGCTGAACGGCTTCTCTCCAGTGTGGATGAGTTGATGAGTTTTTAGATTACAGTTCTGGGTAAAATCCTTCCCACACTGATCACAGGTGTATTGTTTTCCTCCCTTCCTTCTGTGAGGTTTGTCAGCCTCCTGACTTCTCGCTCCATGTTGGTCCTGCAGTGACAGAGATACAAACAGAGGCCGTGAGTGAAATGCAGTCGTGGAACAAACTTCAAACTCCATTAATATTACAGTTTTTTTGGAGCCTCCAAAGATCTACTAGGTCTATTACCTCCACCTACTGGTGACAGTAGCACATTACATGCAGCCACGTACAAGGGAAAAAAAGAGGAAACATAAATTTATGTACAATGATTTCAAAGCATTAATTGGACATCCTGGTTATAAAGAATCATAACATGTCAAAATGCCAAAGGATGGGACAACACTGCAAATGGATGAAAGCCATCCTGGAAACTTGTTTTATCTGTGAGCTAACAGACACATCCTGGTCAAAGATGAATCCAAGATTCCTCACAGGACTACTGCAGGCCACATGAAGGCCATAAAAGGACAGCAAACACACACTTTTTCAAGTACTGTATGCATATATTTTCTAACAAATAACAAAGCAAATATGAGCTCTCTCTCACTGAGTTTCTGATCACACTGACAGACAAACTCCACAGTGTTGAGCTGCAGTTTGTGATGTAGTTGTTGTTCTGCTCTGCAGCCTCTGTGAGTTTGGTGTAGCAGCACATGAAGCAGCTCTCCACCTTCTGCAGCTTCTGCTCAGAGTGACCCTGAAGCTTGAAGCAGATCTTCAGAGCAGAACAAGGACTACTGCCACCAGCTGCAGTCCAACACAGTGGAGTTGGAGTGGGTTGAACCACGGGATGAGAGACTCTGGGGATCACCACAACAGCAACGTCAGCAGCTACTGGGACAGCATTTCCAAACCAGTAAGAACTGGAATCAAACTGGTTGGAAAACAATGAGATCTAATGAGGAGAGAGTGGAAAAGTGCTATGAAAATATGAAATGTGTAATTATAACAGTGATGAAAATGACCTTATAGATCAAATACTGCTCAATGAAAATGATGTATTGTGTGATAAACTGTGGGTTTGATCTGAATCTTGATTATTAATGTCTTTGTTTCAGTGTCCTGTTAAAATGTGACCTTTTTATTTGGTCTGGTTGTAACTTCAGTGCTAACTGGGACCATAATAAACCAAACCAGCAGCAGCTGATGAAGTCACACAGTTTCAATAATAGTGTAACACTGAGATTTTTCTCACCTGTTGTGTTGAACTCATTGTTTCCTCTGTAGAGGCTGAAAATGTTCCTCTGCTGCTCCGTCAGACTCTCCTCCTCCTGATGATCAGCTGCAGGAGAACAGATCTTTATTAGAAGCTACCACACTGCACTGTTTGGGGGGACGAGCCCTTTAAGGCTGATTTGGATTTAGACACTTCAACAGTGAGGCTGGAAAAGGAGGAAGTGTTTCAGAGTGGAGACAGAGGCAGTTTCAAAGTTCAGCTTTAGTAAAGCAGTGAGAGGCTAAACAGGTGAACTGAAAGAAACTCCAAAACCAGTTTGCAGTCAGCGACTCTGCTTCTGTCTGGAAAGTTCTCAGTGACCCAACCACAAGCCTAAAGCCCCCCCACTGCACCAGCAGTTCACACCTCACCAACAGCCTGAACAGCTTCTCCTGTAGCTTCAACAATGGGACAGACCTGTTACTCCCCCACCCCAGTCCCACCACCTCCACCATTCATACTACAACAGGGACCTGCTCACCACCTCACAAGTCTCTCCACCCCCATGACGCCTCTCTCCATAGTTGAGAGAGATGTAGATACTCTTTCAGAGACAGAACCCCCACAAAGCAGCTGGACCAGACTCAGTGTCTCCATCATCTACCACACAGTGGATCCCAGTAGAAAGCAAATATAGAAACAGGAGAACATCTGAATTCACTCTGTGCTAAACATTCATTTGATAGAAGGAACAATTGTAATCATAGTCAGATCTACCTGAGCTTTAATGATGGGGCCTTTGAACTCACACATTCAACACTTTTTACCAGCTTTCCTTCCTGGCTTTGACTGCTGCAGCTGTGTTTGACACTGGAAGACATTTTTAAATTCTTCTTCACTCTTCATGATTATAGTTTATTCTTTTGGGGGAAATGCAGCTTTAAACCTTCAAATGTTCAAGTCAACCCAACAATACACAAGAAAAATCAATCTGATTGATCACAAGTGGACAAACTTCTGGCTTGTGTAGACAAAATAAAATCCAACATTTAATCCACAACATGATTAAAACATTCTTCTTGTCCCAAATCAGCAAGAGCTGCACATGAAGCACCACAATATGTTTTTATCCTCAGTGATTTCAGATATGAACTCTGTTTACTTTCATCAGTGTTTGTTAACATCTTCCTCTGCATTAGTTTATAGCAGCGACTCATTCAAAGGAGACTTTTTAGGAGTTCACTTCCTCTCATGTGTTCATCCTCAGCAGTTTTCTACTAAGCTACTAAAGTTAGCTCGATGCTTACCTTTAGCTGAGCCCACAGACAGAGATTAACGCTGTTCTCAGGTCAGATCCAGGAGATCAGGGTGCGCGGATCGATCCAAGTATCAATAGTTGGTAGTGATGTTGGATCGATGCTTTAGTTTGTTTCTCCTCTAAGTTCACTTCTTTTCCTCCAGGAAAAAGCAGCTCTCTCTGCTCTGCTCCAAACACGCAGCCGCACTTTGCTCCGCCCCCTTCTTCCTGCTCTGCTGTGGTTTGTTGCTGCGCGGTCACGTGACTCCGCGGCGCTCACAAAATATGTGCCCATCTATAAGTTTCAGTGTTTTCCTTAAAGTAGTTTTTCATCTATTAGCAGAACATTAATATTGATACCAACCATCTGTCTCACCTGCTTCATTTATATAATTCAGTCCATCAGGTCAAAGTGTGAAAATCTGCACACTGGTTTCACATAATACCAGGACACGTGATCTGAGCACTGCTGTGGGTGAACTGGGGGGGGGGGGTGCTATATGTGTGCAGTCATTTAGATAATAAGGACATCTAGTGGTTGAGCGGGAGAACTGCAGCAGGTGGAGGTGTTTCCATCCATCCTGCTGTCTTCCTTTATTGGACAATGATGAATATTGCATTATGATCAGAGAAATGATTCAGAGTGTTGGAAATGATGATTGAGGTGAAGATGACATCAATAAATGGAAACTTGTTAAACATCAGTTTTTGATTTTGCGTATTGTGCGATCTTGTCTCTGTTTTCTAAGTTGTCTTGTTAATATTTTAATGGGTTTATCACCAAACTCAAAGTGTTTCTGCTTGATATACAGGAAAGCATTAGAGATTTTTGATGAAAGTAACTTATTATATTCATATTTTAAGGACATTATTTTTTATATTAGATGGTGTTGTAGCGTTCTCTTCATCCAACTCTTTCATTGATCTAATTCAGAGAGTCTGGCTCTATTTCTCTTTTTCCAGCTGGTTCAAAAGCAATGATAACACCTCTTACAAAGGCTTTAACCCTTTGATGCAAAACATGGGTCAAAAGTGACCTGGCTGAGTTTTTATCTTCTATATCTTTGCAATAAATTCATTTCATCATTCATGTTCAACGTATTCCTCAATGAACTTGTTTTTGATCATCATCCATCCTTAATTTATTTTTTACTTTGTTACTTTGTGCATAAAAACCCTTTTTGTTATCAAAACCCTTCTAATGCACAAAATGGGTCAAAAACGACCTGCATTCATTTTCCAGGTTACTTCATGTATGGCTGAGTGTTTCTATGAAATACTTTTGAAATAAATGCATTTCATCATTTACTTTTCCAAATATGCAGTAAATATCTTGTTTTTGTTTAGCACAAATCATCGTTTTTATTTTTCCTTTCTTAAGTTATGAACAAGCACAGCTTTTGTAATTCTACATCAAGTTCACACATGGCTCAGAAACAACCTGCATGCATTTACTACAGCGTTTGGTGGGAACTGTGAATTGTGCTTGTGTCAGATATTTCACAGCTCAGCACAGCACCATCTAATACATGTAAGTATTGATTTTCAATTGTTCGATTCACGTCACAGCTCTGAATTTGGATCCCACGGCAGCGTGACCGTGGTGAGCTATGTGCAGAAGAAGGGAAAGGCTGCTGTCCTACTGAGCACCATGATGACAAAGCAGCGGATAACAGCAGTCAGAAGAAGAAACCAGAAGTGATCCAGGACTACAATAAAACAATGTGGACACAATGGATCACATGGTTAGCAGCTACACATGTCTGTGGAGAACCAGGAGGTGGCCCATGGTTCTCTGGTCCAATATGCTGGTTGTTGCTCACTCAGTGCCTACACCAACTTCACAGCGCTCTGATTATATGGGTGGTGCGAGTAATGCACGCCGGCTATTTATCAAGGAGCTGGGCAAAGAGCTCGTCATGCCACATATGAAGAGGAGCATGGAGGGCACTCCCGAACTCCAGAAGCATATTACTGAGGCAATGGGAAGGTGTGGGTTAAAAAACCAAACACAGCCACCACCCAGCTACAAGAGGACATCAGGAGGGCCAAAGGAAGAGGAAGAGGTGCTCCATCTGCCCAGTTTCAAAGACAGAAAAGCCAGCAGCTGCTGTTCCCAGGGCCCCAGGCCTGTGTGCAAGGAGCACAAACACTTAGTGATCATTTGTGAGGCATGCAAAAATTGAGATGGCAGTTTGTGTTCTAGTGATGTGTTCAATTGTGTTTTATTTTGTTTGGCCACATTTCACCAGTTTACAGTTGTTAAACCACAGATAAAGTTCAGTTCAACAGCTGTTATCTGTTATCAGGATTTATGTGTCTGTGTGATAAAATGACAAATGTGCTGCAAATATTAAATAACTGTTTGGCCCCATTCACTGCTAAAGTCATTACTTGAAATGAACTTTTATTATATTATTAAGACATTTAATTTTAAATCACACTTGGATGACCCGTGTGTAGTAATATACAAAGTATTTTTGTTCATAAAGTAGGAAATAAAAATAATTAGTTAATGATCTGTGGTCATTAAAAACAAGATATTTAAAGAATACTTGAATATTCAATCATAAAATAAATTGATTTCAACAGATGGAGCAAAGAAAAACTCAGTCAGCATGAAATAACCTGGAAAATGAATGCAGGTCATTTTTGACCCATGTTGTGCGTTAGAAGGGGTGTGCATATGTTGTGCGAGGGTTAAAAGCCTCCCACAGTGCAGCAGGTGCAATTTCCAAATTATCATTGGTTTCAAAATAAAGGCAGATTTGAGTTTTCAAGTACTGATGAAAATCCTTCTCTCCTAGCAACAGAGGGTTCAGCCTCCGTATTGGCTGTGGTTTGATCATATTTTGAATGCTTATAGTGCACGAGACAGGGTCTGATCTGACATGACAATACTATGATATTTGGTGTTAATAACATAGGGAATTAATTTGGCATCTAGAAGGAAATAATCAGTCCTGGTGTACGAGTTATGTGTGGCTGAAAAGAAAGAATAATCTCTACCAGTAGGGTTTGCAATTTCTCCAAACATCAGATAGATTTGAGTTATCAATAAAAGTATTGATAAGACACTGGAGTTATTGCTAACCTGCTTAGTTGAAGAGGATCTGTCAAGATAGGATCCAGCACGCAATTCAAATCTCCTCCAATAATAAGATTCGTTTGGGACATATCTGGTATAAGTGCCATCACTGTCTTAATAAATGATGGATTGTCTGTGTTTGGAGCATATATATATTCAATAAAGTAAAAGATGTAGAAAAGAGCCCCCCAATGATAATCAAATATCGGCCTTCTTTATCAGATATTGTGCTACTGTGTACAAATGGAGTCCCTTCTTTATCATAATAACTGTACCTGTCATTATTATCAGGGAAGCATGAATGATACACATCCTGAATCCACCTGGATTTGAACCAAGCATAATATTTATCTTTCACATGAGTCTCCTGCTAAAATATCATATCTGGTGTTAATGATTTAAGCTGCACCCCCAAAATAAATAACTCAAAAACAGTTTAACATTAATAAATATATGTCTTGGTGCTTCATCAAACAAGTAGCAGCACGAACAAACTGCAGGAAGTACTCAGTAAATACGTGAAAAAGAAAAGGAAAAAAAAACCCCAACATGAATATACTTCCCTCTCGTGTTACTGCTAACCTCTGTTAACCTACTAACTGCCCATCAGCTCCTCATATAAATAAACAAACACTCTATATATGCATACACATAGTATTCTCTATTTAACAGCAGAGATCTTAAACAGAACCTTGTTTTAACCAAGTTAACAGTCACAAGAAGATCAGCTGACCAACAATAACAAACTTTCACTTTCAAATGTCTCATATTTGTTCAACATGAAGCCTCAGCAAGGTCACAGAAACACAGTCTGAAAGAATAATTCACAAACTTCAGTCATAAGAACAGTAATGCAGAAATCATGTGATCATTCTGAGGATTCACACTCACAACTTGGAAATGTGTCACAATTAAGAACAAACATTTCACTGAGCTGAAAAATGCAAAACAAATCCTGCAACAATGTATCTAAACTGTCCATCAGTGTGGAGCACTGAAACTATCAGCTGCCATTTGATGACATGTATGATGATGATCATTGATGCTTTTAATCACACCGTCTCATTGAAAGTGTTCCAGCTGCAGTTCTTTGGATTTTAAATGGTAAACATCAGGGCATTAGCACAGTTTTGTCTGTTCCACCTTCAACACAATCACAGCAAACTGATCTCTAATGTTTTGTTCAGGATTGCTGCATCTTTTCTTCTGTTATTGTAAAATCCAGCAGTTTTTGTAATTACCTTTACTAGTGCACAACTACACTGCAAACACACAATCTTACCAAGTTACTTTTGTCCTGTTTCTAGTGCAAATATCTTCAGACTAGACAAAATACTTGGTAAGCTGTGTGTTTGCAGTGTTTGTTCAGGTCCAAATAGTTCAGAGTTTATTGATATAGTTTGTTGGTGAGCATCTGTCCTGCGTTCAAAGTCTTCCAGCATCCAGTTGGAGGAAGATCTTCTGAAGCAGCTCCAAGAAGACTTCAGCTCTTTCTGGTAGCACACATTCACTGCATATATAACACCCATTAAGACTGCACATGCAGATGCAACATCACCCAGGTCCTGGAGAAGATCAACTCCTTCAACCACAAGCCCAACATCTGCTGGAGGAGCAGTGGCTTCACCTCCCTCCACCTTTATGCTGTAGATGCTGCTCAGTATCCCTCTGCACAGCCGGCCCATCTCCATCCTTTACCAAAGAAGACAGACAACAGCACTGAAACACTAACCAGATGGCAACATTGTTTCTATCCAACATTGTTCTATCTATCTATCTATCTATCTATCTATCTATCTATCTATCTATCTATCTATCTATCTATCTATCTATCTATCTATCTGTCCATCCATCCATCCATGTTCCTGTTTGATTCCCATCAGCACTGTTTCCTCTCAGAGGAACTATTTACCTGGACTCACCTGTGCTCATTCCTCATGTTTAATGAGCATCATTTGTCACATTTTAGTGTTTTTGATCTCATAAAGTTACGAGTCCTCTTTAAACCCAGTTCTTGTGGCCCACCTGCACCACCTCCAAGGCCCAGCAGGGGCCGCGGGCCACCCTTTGGGCGTCCCTGGTCTGTAGTATTAATGTGATGAAGCTGAGCTGACTCTGAGGAAGAAGCTGTGCTCTCTTCACAGCTTTGGGATGAACAGAAGTGGCTGTAAAAGTGCAGAGCTGCTGCAGCTGTTCATGGAGGTCTTTCAGAGAGCGAGGCTCTCCTGGAGCTCCTCCTCAGCAGAAGCTCAGAGGTGCTTCTCCTCCTGGAAACAATGAAGACCTGAACAATGATCAGAGTCACAGACTGATGGGCTGAAGTCTGAGAACAGGAAGTCTTCATGCTCTGATTCAGTGTTACAGCCACAGATATCAGAGATGCTCACAGTGAGCTCGTTATATTCACTGACTGACAGATCAGTCACCTTCCACATCAGCATCACAGAGCACAGTGTTACCTGTACAGGTGTTTTTCACAGCATCAGCAGCTACAGATGCTTTATCAGCCATGCTAGCGCCTCCTCCCGGTTAGAAAGAAGCTGTTTCCAGCTCACAGAGTGGATCCATGTTCACAGAGACGCTGTTTTTGGACCGAGCCGCAGCTGTCACAGCATGCACTGCGCGTCCTGGATGGATTCAAGCCTCTACAAGGAGGAAGACCGCACCGAGGGGAAAACTACAAGTCCGAGGGTAAAAACTACAAGTCCCAGCTTCCTCCTTCCTGTCAGCTGGTTTCCTGTAAACGGAGGGAGGAGCAGTGAAAGTGAAAGTGAGTCTGTTAGTCGGTGTTGGAAACTTAGCGCCTTTCTCCGTAGAGTTTGTAGAGTTTTGTGGAGTTTTCCCGGAAAGCCGTCCCCGTGTTGTGTGTCCACGCAGCTCGCCGCAGCTTCGGCACCGAGGGGGACCCCCTTTAGACCGCAGAGAGCCCACAGCGAGTCTGTGACAGAAAGGTTGCAGCAGGCCGTTAGCTGAGCCTCCACTTTCCTTCAGAGAGCAGGAGGAGGAAAGAGGAGCTGAGGCGGGGTGAGTGTAACACAACATTGTTGTTGTTGTCCTGTCTCTGAGTGTGTGACTGTAGAGGAAGAAGAAGAGTCCCAGCTCAGCAGTGTGAGTCTCTTCTTTGACTCTTACAGCCGCTGCTGCTTCCTTCTATAACAGTTTAGGCTCAGGTTAGCATCACTCTTTTATTTGCTGTGTCCAAATTCAGGGGCCGCATCCTTCTTTTTTTTTTTTTTTTTTCCCCATTAACTTTATTTATGCTTTGGTTACAAACACAAATAAAATGAGGTAGAAACAAACATCAGCACGAACATGAAAACAACAAAATACAAAACATGGCAAGTAAAAAAAAAAAGAAAAAAAAATACAGCAAAGGCATTTTATGATTATTATCAGTCAGCATTAATCAAGGATAAATTTTAAAGATGCAGCAATGTGAGCTCTGCTTTCTTATTAGTGGTTAACTTTAAAGTGTTTACATATGAATGGAAGTCTACTAAGAAAACATAAAAGTTTGGGAGGGATCTGGAGGACCTGCCTTATGTATATGAAATTTCCCTAAGAGGAGCATTAAATTAATAATGAAGCTCAAAATTTTATCTCTACATTCAAACTTGACTATAACATCCTTAGGAGTGATTTGGATAGTGTGTTTAGTTTTATCTTTAACAAATTCCTCCATGTCCCTCTGAAACCGAGAAGCAAGAGAGCAGCTACAAAATAAATGTATTATAGTTTCTGACTTAACTTGACAGAAGGTCCAGTTTTCATCCAGATCCCTAAACAATGACAGCTTTTTGTTACAAGGGTAAATGTTGTGCAAAATTTTGAAGTTAAGCTCTCTTATTTAGTTTGAGACACAATATTGAAAGTGAACCATCCATGCTTTCCTCCAATTTGCAATAACAAATTGTGTTTTCCAGAAAAACGTTCCTTTGGGTATCACCATACTCCAGCTACACAAAACCTTCCTTACATGCTGATTTGAGCATTTCTTGTCCCTTAAATCAATTCCTCCAACTTTTAGAAGAGGTAACTGCAGACTCAACCTTTGATATGCAATATGTGCTTTCATTAACTCTACTATTCCTGAAGGAATGGCTTTCACTACTGTGGCAAACTCTTTATATTTCACTGCAAAACACTTAGTTTTCAGAAAACTGTCATAGCTATAAAGGTTACCATTATCATCAAGTAATTCAGCAACAAAGATAATACCGCTATCAGTCCAACTCTTTTTATATAAGCTTTTGTTGCTGGTAGTGATGTTGCCATTATTCCACAATATTTCTTTGTGTGGGGAAAAATTGTGTGTATGACACAATTTCCATGAAAGTAAAGCTTGTTGGTAAAACTTTGAAAGTTTTACTGGTAACTTAGAAACAATAAAGTTGCAACTTAGCAACAATCTTAAACCACCTACCATTTTAAATATATTGTGTGGACTAAAATTCCATAAAGATTCTGGTAACTCGAAACATTTTTTAATCCATTTGACTTTGAAGGTGTTGTTTAGGTGGAAGAAATTTAAAAGTTCTAACCCCCCCTTTGCTTTTTCCATATAAAGTATATTCTTTTTTAAATGATGATATTTATTCTTCCAAACGAAGTTCACAAATAAACTGTTAATTTCTTTGCATAGACCGTCATTAATGTAAAGGAAAGGGCAGGATAGACGAACCTCGATACACCTTCAGCTTTTGATAATAACACCCTTCCAAACATAGAAATGTCCCTTTGCAGCCACATATTAAGGATTGATTGTGTTTTTTTAATCTTTGATTGTAGATTCAGTTGTTGTCTAAGAGTTGTATCTTTTGTTATATGAATTCCTAAAAATGTAACACTTTGTTTGACCAGAATATTAAACATATGGCATTCATCAAGATCATATAAACATAAAATTTCACTTTTGTCAACATTTAGTTTGAGCCCTGAGGCATCTGAAAATTTCTGAATTGCATCTAGAGCACCTGGTATCTGTGATTTATCTTTAAGAAATAAGACTGTGTCATCCGCTAGTTGAGCCATTTTAACTTCTTTATTAAAAATTGTTAAGCCATGTATATACGGGTTGTGGGAAATATTCAAGAATAAGAGTTCAGCAATGATCAAAAACAAAAAGCACGAAATTGGGCAACCCTGCCGTACACCCCTCAGTATCGGAAACCTTCCAGACATCCGAGGATATAAAATAATCGAGCTGTTTATGTCATTATAAAACATTTTAATGACCTTAATTAATGACTCTCCAAAACCTAAAAGTTGTAGTGTTTGCAAAATGAAGGAGTGTTCAATTGAGTCAAATGCCTTATAAAAATCCAGGAAGATCATCAGAGCATTGGAGTTTATAAAGTCTGAATAATCTATTAAATCCAACACTAGTCTAATATTAGAGCTTATGTGACGCTTAGGAAGAAATCCATTTTGGTTTTCACTTATTATCTGTCCTAAGTTGTTTTTCAATTGTTTAGCATACACCAGAGCTAAAATGTTATAATCAGTATTTAAAAGTGAGATAGGTCTCCAATTTTATATTTTTAAAAGGTCTTTATCAGCCTCGGGCAGCAGAGTTATTAGACCCTGTTTCATGGTTGTAGTCATTTCTTGCTTACTTAAACAATCTTTGAACATTAGTAAGAGATGGTCACTGATTAATTCCCAAAAACAGAGATAAAACTCTACTGTAAGTCCATCACTACCAGGTGACTTACCTAAGCTCATTGAACGCACAGCTTCAGTGATATCTGAAGATGAAAGCTCAGCCTCACACGACTTTAAAGGCCTCCGATATCAGAGGTGTACACACCTTAATGTGATTCATAAATGCATCACACTTAGCTTGGTTAAACTTTGAGGAATATAACACGCTATAAAATGAGGTAGTATAATGAGAAATCGTAATAGGGTCTGAGCGTATTATACCATTAATGTTAAGAGCCACAATATTATTCCTTAAGTCTATACGTGACTGAAAGCTTCTGCTAGCATTGGCCCAAGTATATTGTGTGGTATCAGGGTTCATAAATCTCCACACATCCATAAGATGATACTTTGCACACAAGAATTCAGTAGATTTGAAACCTGATGATGTGAGCCTTGGAGGATGACGGTCGGCAATATCATCTGAAACATCGTTAAAGTCTCCACCAATGATGATTGCAGAGTTATTGTATTTTGCTTTCAGAACGTCCATCTTTAGAGAGAAATCCTGGAAAACATTCTTCACCTGAGTTGAATTATTTGGACCATAAACATTTCCAATAATAAACTGTTGGTTATCCAACTTCACAACTAACAGAATCCAGCGACCCTCATTTGACACTACAGACTCCAGAATATTACCATCAAATCTATTTAACAATATTGCTGTACCTGCTGAATGATTTGAGCCATGGGAAAAAAATATAAAATCCCCCCCATTGTGACTTCCAAAACTTTTCATCGTTCGTGCTTGAATGTGTCTCTTGCAGAAAAACAATGTCCGTATTACAACTTCTACAGAAAATGAAAACTGCCTTTCTTTTTGTGTTTTCCCGTAGACCTCTTACATTAAGAGAACATAAATTTAATGCCTTAAAGCTAAAACTTGCCATAATAACAAATTAGTGATGTCTATAACACACAAACACTAAAGAAGAAGAAGAAAAAAAACAACACAAAAAAAGTAGTACTTAAGAACCTTTATCCTCCACTATAAGTACCATTTTCTTTTAAGTGCATTTTAAACCTATTTCAAATACTGACTGAAAGTATTGTCACTGCCATCCATCGTTGCATAGATGTTAACCTGCATTTATTTAGTCACTCTTTTCCCTCCCACATATGCGTGAGGGCCTCTGAAGCCGGCTTGTTTCCTTGCTTCTTCCACAATTGGCCATAACTGACTTCTTTCCATCCGGTCAGCATGTGTCAGATCCTCTTTCAGCAACAGCTTCTGCTCTTTAAGTATTTTGTTGTCTCGGGAGATCCTCCAGATCTTGTTTCTGAAAGCCCGCATAGTGAACTGGATGATAACAGGCCGATTTGAATTATCCCGGGGCACACCGACCCTGTGCACGGTGTCGACAAGAAAGTCCAGCTTTTCTTTATCCTCTGGTGCGAGCGCAGCGAAGAGCTTCATGATTTCTGGTCTGATGTTTTCCCCAGGTGTTTCCTTCTTCCCATACAGCCGTAGGTTCCATCGTCTGCTGTAGCGCTCGGCTTCATCACTTCTTTGCTGGATTTTAACCATCTGCTCCGATACATCTTTTATCTTGCTTTCCTTCTTTTGCACACAAATGTCCACTGCTTTGAACTGATCGCAGACATTGGTGATGACTTCAGTGTTTTTGGTAATTTTCTGCTCTAAAGCTGCGAAGCGACCAGATAGCTCCAGTACAGCTTTCAGAATATCATCATTAGAGGTTCCTCTGGGTAAAATATCAGCTGATCTTTGCTTTTTTGACTCAGGACTCTTTGAAGGTGTAATAGGTAGCGGCGTGAAAGCAGCTTCGAAGCTTTGGAGATCATGCTGCAACAAAGTTGCAGTGCAGAGTTGAGCCAATGTCAAGCTAGCTAGCTCGAAGCTAATGGCTAGAAGTTCTCCGGTGACAATTCTTTTCACACTGACAGTTTTCATTCAAACTCTTCTTCTTATCTTGTGTGTGTTGATCATAACATTTGGTTTAGATGCCTTTGGTAATGTGGTACAACTTACAGTCTTGGAGCTCCTCACAAACCCTCCGCTCTGGTCGCCATCTTGAAAACCAGTCCCCTAAATGCTGCTCCTGCTTGTTAATTGAGTGATGGGGCCTACGTATGTAACTGAAAGCACCTCTGAAGCCTCGGCAGTAATCACAGTCTTTGTGGACGTGTAGTTCCATTTCTCGAGGTGCGTGTCGGTTATGTCCGTAGGACCGACGCAGAACTCTAAATCAGGCTTTATTAGATTGATGGATGATAATTTTTGCATATAATCCAGAAGAGTTGCACTTATATATCATCATTTAATGTGTCCCAGAGTGCCGTTTCCTTCCACTAATGGGTTTGCAGAAATCACGTAAAAAGCACACACATACAAAGATATAGATATATAATCGAGCTCTTTTATCGATCAGTTTTCTATCAATTACTCCATCAATTAATCAATTGGATCAGATAAATTTTTGTATTAACAATTCATCTGCACATTTTAACTTCCATTGGAATAAATAAAACTACAATTAACAGGAAGAGCCTATAGAAAACTTATAGAGCTCTTCTTGTAAAAGCAAATATGTAAAACTGACAGACATGACAGGCTCTAAAAAAATCTCCATTGGAGGCAGTTTAAAGCCAGATTAAATAAATCTATGATGATCGTGGTGTATTAATAAAATACAAGATCAACTTTAATGATTCCACAACGGGGACATTTGCATATTACAGCAGCTAAAGTACAGAGAAGGATGAAGTAAAATAAAATAGAAAACACTATATACAAACTTACACACATATACATCATAACTATATACAGTATAGTATAGAGACAGTGTGTGGTGTGGAAGTGCTTGGGTGGAGGCGATTCTTTCTTTCTGGTATAACTTTCAGAGCCCTAGAAAAGAGTGAAGAAGCAGAAGCTGAAGCTCTGATTGGTCCAGGGGCTTCTGATTCTGCTGCTAACGATACCATACGGGCCTCGACACAGGCTTCATTTGGACCCTTTTGCTCGGTACAGGCCTCAGGGCTTTGGTACAAGACGTAACATCACTACTCCAGGAATGGAGGCATTTGGAGGCTGAAATCGGCTCTCTGGGACACTTTTTGTAGTGAACTGATGAAAGCTGTGTCTCACATGGAGTGGATGTTAGTCCAACACATCAGACATGAGCTCTGCAGCTGTCAGTTGATGTGAGCATCAATGATGTGTGTTTCCTCTGCAGGTGAAGGTAGAAAGTGTGTGTGAGCTGATGTGAATTCAGCAGCATGGATCAGTGTGAGGACAGAGAGGAGGGAGTCCCTCCCTCTAAAACCACTCTGTGTGGGGAACATGAGAGCCAGACCAAAGCTCAGAGGTGAGATGACCATCTCTAACTGTCCATGACTCTTCTCCATGTCACAGCTCAGCACTCACATCACTGCTGCATCATTATTCACAGGAACCCACCTGGACCTGGACCTGGACCTGGACCTGGACCTGGACCTGGATCTGGATCTGGACCTGGACCCAGCTGTGTGTCCTTAAAGAGTGACCAGTCTAAAGGTCACCTCATTGATTTTAAAGGTCAGCGTGCGTCTGCTGCAGAGAGGTGAGCTGTCAGTAACATGAACTCTGTGATTTAACTGCTTGATGTTGTTGGATAGAAACTGCAGTGCAAACACGTCGTTCCCTCAATCCCATTGAAACTGTCTCTGAAAAACAAGCCTTTGGTTTCTAAAGAGCTGAAAATCCACTTCAGCAAACAGGAAGTGAAACCTGTTCCAGGTGGGCGGTCCCACCACCTGTCAGTCACAGCAGACATCAGTCAGTTTAAGGCTCAGAGTCCAAACACTCTGTGCAGGAAGTGTTGGACTCTAACAGGAAGTGTGTGAGACGCCTCTGAGGGGCTTTGCTTGGTAAGGAAACACTTCACATCACAAATATTAATGGTGCAGAAAATCCACAGATCTGAGAACAGAAACATGTGAGATTGAGCCGCTCATTAAATGGAGACATTAACCTTCCAATGTGAACATTACAATAGTAGAAACAGATGTGAATCTGGTTTAAATGTGTGTAAACAGCAGCGTGAGTGAACATGAATGAATGAATGTGATTCAGAGTTCAGCTTCGTACCTGCCTGTTCATTTATGAAGCTACGAGGAGTTTTTGGTGCCAGTTTTCCTCCAATAAACTGTGATGATGATTTCAAAGGATTCCTATGAAATCAGGGATGGCTGTGCTGGACTTCAGGAGGCGTTCCCAACAAACAGGAAGTAAAGACTGAGCTGAATATTTGCTCTGTAAAATCATTTCTTTGTTGTTGTTCTCTAACAGCACACAGCAGTCTGCTGTTGTGTTGTTGGCACACAAAGCACCTGTGAGTTTACCTGCTGAGGCTCCAACACTAAAGAAGGATGCAGGTGGCCGCACTGATGCCTGTTCATCATTTCACCAACATGAATCTGTGCAGGAAATGTTCTTGTTGCTCTGCTTCTTCTTCCACACGCTCTGATGTGATTGGAGGACGGTCAGCCAATCACAGCTGCAGCAGGTCACATGTTCACAGATCATGTGGGAGCATCATGTGATCCTAAAGTGTGTGAGTGTCCATCAAAGAGCTTGAGGATAGTTTGACAGTGAGGTTGGAGTTTGCACTGAGCTGACTGCATCACACTCAGAGGGTTTCTAATATCCTGAGAAGATTTCATGCTCTTTGTGTTTGTTATTGTGAGCTCTGAAACGTCAGAGTCAGCAGGTGGAATCAGGTTTCTCTGATCCCTGATGTGGATCATGGTGACCTGGTTTCTAGTTTCCAGCTCAGAGATCAGCTCAGTGGACAAAGAGACTGTAACTCAGTTCCTGCTGTTAATGTGAACTCACTGAGTGTTTGTGGTTTCCCTCTCAGACTGACTCAGGAGGAAGAGGAGGACAGAGCAGAGCCTGCAGGATCCAGCTGTCCGTCCATGAGGAGTGACCGGTCCAAAGATAGCAATCCATTCTTCAGTGATGGACCAACAGAGTAAGAGAACTGTGATGAGCTCCTTCACATGTTTCTGTGTTCCTGATAAATATGAGCTGAAACATCCTCAGATTGTTCCACAAGTCCTGAAGTTTGATTGAAAGAAACCAAAGAAGGAAACAATCTTAGACTCAGTCATTAGTGTTTGAGCAGAGCGATGCTCATATCTGTGGGAGCCTGTTTTTATTGAAAGATCAGAGCTGCTCTGTCTCTCATTCTCACGTCTTTGTGTGCCATCTTTGAGAGTGAGCTGTTAAAGAGTCTGGGGGGGTCACACAGGGTAACGTCTCAGCAGCTAAAGGCCTGGATCATATTGATCATATTGATGTTACTGAGACCACCATCAGGAGAACACTGAGCAGCAGTGGTGTTCATGGCAGGGCCGCACTCCAAAAACACCGCCTGCAGCTAAATGTCATGTGGACGAGTCACATGACAGGAAGTGAGGATGAACTGAGCAGAAAGAATCCAGAGTTTGTCTCTCTGTGAAACATGATGGAGGTGGTTGGGCCTGTTTGCTGTTCCAGAAAGGCTCACCATCATTAATGCAGCAATGAAGTCTCAGTTATAGCAGCAACTCAGAGCAGCTGGATGTGAACTGAGTCTCAGGAGGAAGCAGAGCAGGAAACTGTGAAGGTTGTAGAGGAGGAGGGCAGACATGTCAATCATCTGTCAGAGGGAGCATGTGGGAGGACATGATGACCTCTGAGTGAGGCTAGCCAACAGCTAATGTAGCTCATGCTCACTGCTGTCTGTGTGAGTCTGTAACTGTGCAGCCTGCATGTTGTGTGCTTCTTGAAGGGTTAAGTTGTACTGATTGTGTTCTGGTTTGTGTGCAGTTGTGAGTCCTGGTTGGTGTTGTGCTAAAAATATTTGCTCTTTCAAGATGAGCTCCAAAGGTTCTCTATAGTCTCCTCTTGTTAATGTTTGTCTCTTTATTTATTTGTGTTATTTTTCATATATCTGTGTCAGAGTTTTTGCATTTGCGCAATATTTCTAAAATTAGAAACATCCTTTCTCAGAGTGATGCTGAAAAGCTAATTCATGCATTTATTACTTCTAGGCTGGACTATTGTAATTCATTATTATCAAGCTGTCCTAAAAGCTCCCTGAAAAGCCTTCAGCTGATCCAAAATGCTGCAGCTAGAGTACTGACAGGGACTAGAAAGAGAGAGCAGATTTCTCCCATATTGGCTTCTCTTCATTGGCTCCCAGTTAAATCTAGAATAGAATTTAAAATTCTTCTCCTCACATACAAGGTCTTGAATAATCAGGCCCCATCTTATCTCAAAGACCTCATAGTCCCGTATCACCCCAACAGAGCACTTCACTCTCAGACTGCTGGCTTACTTGTGGTTCCTCGGATACTTAAGAGTAGAATGGGAGGCAGAGCCTTCAGCTTTCAGGCGCCTCTTCTGTGGAACCAGCTTCCAGCTTGGATTCGGGAGACAGACACCCTCTCTATTTTTAAGATTAGGCTTAAAACCTTCCTTTTTGATTAAGCTTATAGTTAGGGCTGGATCAGGTGACCCTGAACCACCCCTTAGTTATGCTGCTATAGGCCTAGTCTGCTGGGGGGCTCACATAATGCACTGTTTCTTCTCATTCACCTTAGTTACTTTGTTTATACTCCCCTCTGCATTTAATCATTAATTGATATTAATCTCTGGCTCTCTTCCACAGCAGGTCTTTTCTCTCTCCTCAGCCCAACCGGTCGCGGCAGATGACTGCCCCTCCCTGAGCCTGGTTCTGCTGGAGGTTTCTTCCTGTTAAAAGGGAGTTTTTCCTTTCCACCGTCGCCAAGTGCTTGCTCATAGGGGGTCGTTTTGACTGTTGGGTTTTCTCTGTATTATTGTAGGGTCTTTACTCACAATACAAAGCGCCTTGAGGCGACTGTTTGTTGTGATTTGGCGCTATATAAATAAAATTGAATTGAATTGAATTGAATTGAATTGAATAGAGTTGACAGGCTGAGGAAAAAGAAAAGAAAAAGGGAGAGAGAGACAAAAAAGGAGAAAGAGAAGAAAATAGAAAAAAGGCGACAGAGCACCAGTAAATAAACCAATATATATATATATATATATATATATATATATATATATATATATATATATATATATATATATATATATATATATATATATATATATTATATTATATTATATTATATTATATTATATTAGACTCAGAGGTCAGAGGTCACCTTCCTGATGACTGAAAGCTTTCCAATGAAAGCTGAAAGCTGTGTGTGTGAGTCTGCTGCTCTCCCACAGTTTTTAGAGTCCTTCTAAGCTCAGGTCAAAGTGAACTAACCCAAGCTGAGCTGCACACAGTGACTGTAATACAGTGAAGGACAGAATCAGCTCTCTGTGATGGAAGGCTTTTACTGTGAAGGCTCTGCAGGAATTGCTGAGTTTGTATTGATAGCAAACTGCAGGCAGATCACTCAGTGTTTAATCAGACAGGAAAAGCAGTTCATTAGTGCTGCTGAGATCAAAGGAAGCATCACTTTGGTTCCAGCCTGAATGTTGGATTCAAACAGGAAGTAGCTCCACTTTTCCTGTTCTCTGTGACCATCAGAGCTTCTGCACAGTGTCCTCACATCTGGATCTTTGTCAGCAACAGTCAGCAAATGATTTTAGTCATAAAGAAATGTGTTCACAGAGAGAGGAAGAGGAGCGGGGTCTGTGTGGAGGAGCGGCCGTCCTGCTGTGCTTCCTGTCAGGACGTCCTGAAGGATCTGGTCTCTCCCAGCTGTGGACACTGGTTCTGCAGACAGTGCATCTCCTCATACTGGGACCAGTCTGCTTCATCAGGAGACTCCTCCTGTCCCCAGTGTGGACAAAGTAAGACTGAACATGTGTCTGCTGATGGACTCATTTCTGAAAACTGGACTTCTTGTTGTGTTGTTGACACATTTCAGAGTTTCTTTCTCTTTAGTCTCAGTGATTTTCTGTCTTTCAGCAGATGCTGGTCTGCAGGAGGTTTTAGAGGAACATAAGATCAGTCTGAGGAGGAGATGTGAACGTGTGACTGAAGGAAATGATGAAACAGGAAGTGGAACCCTCCTGAACACGATCTACACTGAGCTCTACATCACAGAGGGACAGAGTGAAGAGGGTCGTACCCAACATGAGGTGAGGCAGCTGGAGACAGCTTCCAAGATGGACGCCCTCCATGACAGTCCAATCAGGTGCCACGACATCTTTAAAGCCTTCCCTGACCAACAGAGACCCATCAGAGTGGTTCTGACCAACGGCGTCGCTGGCGTTGGAAAAACCTTCTCAGTGCAGAAGTTCAGTCTGGACTGGGCAGAGGGCTTGGAGAACCAACATGTCAGTGTGGTGATGCTGCTTTCATTCAGGGAGCTGAACCTGATCAGAGATCAGCAGTACAGTCTTCTGGAGCTGCTCCATGTTTTCCATCCAACATTACAGAAGGTCCCCGCAGAGAAGCTCGCTGTCTGGAAGCTTCTGTTCATCTTTGACGGCCTGGATGAAAGCAGACTTTCATTGGATTTCACCAACAGGAAGCTCGTGTCTGATGTCACACAGAAGTCATCAGTCAGCGAGCTGCTGACAAACCTCATCGAGGGGAAGCTGCTTCCCACGGCTCTCGTCTGGATAACTTCCCGACCTGCAGCAGCCAATCAGATCCCTCCTAGATGTGTGGACAGGCTGACAGAAGTACGAGGCTTCACTGACGCCCAGAAGGAGGAGTACTTCAGGAGGAGATTCAGTGATGAAGAGCTGTCCAGCAGAATCATCTCCCACATGAAGACAGCCAGGAGCCTCCACATCATGTGCAGCATCCCAGTCTTCTGCTGGATCACTGCTACAGTTCTGGAGCACATGTTGACCACAGAGCAGAGAGGAGAGCTGCCCAAGACCCTGACTGACATGTACTCACACTTCCTGCTGGTTCAGACAAAGAGGAAGAAGAACAAGTATCATGAGGGACATGAGACGAGTCCACAGGAGCTGACGGAGGCTGACAGGGAAGTTCTTCTGAAGCTGGGGAGGCTGGCGTTTGAACATCTGGAGAATGGAGACATTATGTTCTACCAAGAAGACCTGGAGCAGTGTGGTCTGGATGTGACAGAGGCCTTGGTGTACTCAGGAGTTTGTACAGAGATCTTCAAGAGAGAGTGTGTGATCTTCCAGAAACCAGTCTACTGCTTTGTTCATCTGAGCATTCAGGAGTTTCTGGCTGCAGTCTACATGTTCCACTGTTTCACCAGCAGGAGGACAGAGGAGCTGGAGGAGTTCCTGGGAGATCTCCAGAATGAGTCTGACTCTGATGATTCTGACTCTGATGATTCTGACTCTGATGATTCTGACTCTGATTTTGATGATTCTGATGTTGTTGATGTTCATAAAGAAAGAATCATTAAATCACCTCTGGATGGTTTCCTGAAGAGAGTCATGCAGGAATCCCTCCAGAGTATAAATGGCCACCTGGACCTGGTTGTTCGCTTCCTTCATGGCCTCTCTCTGGAGTCCAACCAGAGACTCTTAGGAGGTCTGCTGGGTCAGACAGAGAACAGTCCAGGAAGCATCCAGAGTGTCATCAACAACCTGAAGAAGATGAACAGTGATGAAATCTCTCCTGACAGAAGCATCAACATCTTCCACTGTCTGATGGAGATGAACAACCTCTCAGTACATCAGGAGATCCAGGAGTTCCTGAAGTCAGAGAACAGATCAGAGAAGAAACTCTCTGAGATCCACTGCTCAGCTCTGGCCTTCATGCTGCAGCTGTCAGAGGAGGTTCTGGATGAGTTGGACCTGAAGAAGTACAACACATCAAAGGAGGGACGAAGGAGACTGATTCCAGCTGTGAGGAACTGCAGAAAGGCTCGGTGAGTCCAGATGTGCTCATTAAGATTATTAATCAGAGTAGATTAATACTTCAGTTCTTCACAGATTCACAGGAATAAATGTGTGTGTGTGTGTGTGTGTGTGTGTGTATGTGTAACTGATGACGTGTGTATTTTCAGTGCTTCAAACCAAACTTTGAGACGTTTCAAACATTAAAATCTTTATTTACACATTTACAAATCTGAGACACACAAAAACAGCGTTGCTACAGTAACAGCCTCGTTATTATTATGAAGGTAAATATGCAGCAAAATGTGAGAACTTGTAGAAAAATGTAACAGTGTTCTGCTTCTGCTTTCTCATTGGCTGGCCTCTGTCCCTGGCCCCTCCCCCTGCTCTGCCAGCACATTAATCAGGACTGTTTCTCAATACTCGAGTACTTGGGAAGGTCAAACTTCCAAAGTACTCGAGTATTTTTCAGTTGGAACACCTGCAGACTTGATGACATCACAGCTCAGCTCCAGTGTTTCTGTCACCTTCCAGCTTAAATTGACTGATTAAAGTTACTGATTGCTCTGCTTTAAAAACATTATACATGTATTTGCAGCTCAGCTGCTGACTGAACAAAAACAGCTGGAAGGAAATGACAGGAAGCAGTGAAACAACAGCTCAAGGAGAGAGGGCTGACCTTTGCCCTTTAGACAGGCAGGAGAAAGTCTCTGAGCATCCTAAAGGTGTTGAATGATCAGGTGTGGTGTTACCTTCCAGAGCTCAGAGCACCTTCTTCTCCTCACAGAGCTCTTCTCTCTCAGCCTGCAGGCTGACTTGTGCTTCCTGAGTTCCTAAAGTAGCTCTCAGACCCTCTCCTGTGGAAGCAGTATGACAGGAATGAGCTGCAGCTCCCAGTTTGGGCTTTAATGCTGTTACCTGAATGTTCAGAGCACCAACAAATATTTAGCACTCAGACAGTCTGAACCTGCCTCAGCTAGGGCTGCAAATCAAACCTCATTTCATTGGAACATTTCCAGCAGCTCTGGAAGCTCGTTAGTCCGGATCAAACCATCATTGAGCTGCGTTCACTTTTTAATGACGCTCTCGTTTCCTCCTGTTATCAATCCAGAGCAGCTCTTTCCTTCAGAGCAGCAGCTTTGGTTCCTCCATTAAACTCTCCACCTGCTGGGCTGTTGGAGGTCCAGCTCACATGGATTTTTCCTCTTGAATCATATTTAAAGTTCACAGAAATGTGACTCTGATTTCTGCACATGGACAACATGGAAAATCCATGAGTTGGGATAGAGAGCGTGTCCTGTTGGAAGCTTTGGAATATGGATGCTGTGGATGTCCTGCTGCTGCTCTGAACCATTGTTTTTGACCTAAAGGTCAAACAGGGTCGTGATGCTTGTTTCTGTTTGTGCCCCTGAAATCAGATCTTCTCTCAGCAGCTCTGAGTCCTTCATCATTGTTGTCCAGTGATGAGTTTGATTCCTGCTCAGCAGCTTTTTCCTGCATGTGGGCGTGAACAGGCGCACCTGACAGCAGCAGGTAGCAAAGAGAGATCATCTTTCCCAGCTGGAACTCTTCACTGAGCTGACCTGGAGTCAGACTCAAAAGAGGAAACAGTCCAAATGTTGGTGCTGACTCTGACTCTGGATCAGCTGTGACTGACAGACTGTGGACATTATGGAGCCTAAATGTGAGGCCATTTTCCTCCTTCATCTGCAGATCTGCAGCCAAACAAAGCTTCTCATTAAAAGTGTGCAGGTCTGAGAGAGCTGCAGACAATCATTGTGTCAAACACAGTAAGCTGAGAGGAGCTGAAGCACAGATGTGCAGAGCAGATGTTCATCACATTATGACCTCACTCTGTTTTGTCTTCATATACATTCAGTCTGTGTTTATAATGCACATTTCTGCTTTTACAATAACACACTTCATATTTTCTCTAATCACAGACTGGCTGGTTGTGAACTCTCAGAGACTCACTGTGAAGTTGTGGCCTCAGCTCTGAAGTCCAACCCCTCCCATCTGACACAGCTGGACATGAGTGAGAACAACCTGCAGGATTCAGCAGTGAAGCTTCTGTGTGCTGGACTGGAGAGTCCAAACTGTCGACTGGAGACTCTGAGGTCAGTTCACTGACTGCAGCTGTTGTTGTTTTTCTATATTTCAGATCTTTGATTGATGTTTGAAACTTTCTTTGGTTCCTAAATGTTCAGGATGTGTCTGAAGACAAATGTGAAGAAGTTTGAGTGCTTTCAGAAATGTTGTCTTTCCAAACAACACTTTTTCATGTTGCAGGGTTCGTACGGGTGCTGGAAATCCTTGAACATGCTTGAATTTTAATATTGACCTTTCAAGGTCTGAAAAGTGCTTGAATTTTGGATATAGTGCTGAAAGTGCTTGAAATTGCAACCGCTTTTTTTGTAAATAAAAATATAACTATTTGGTTGAATAGTTCGCTTATGAAACAGAGAAATAAAATGAGTCGGAAAGTCTAAAATGAAAATTTCTCCGCATGGGACTGGCCTGCCCATCTGCATGTGACCTGTCAGTCTGTTTGTGACCACGCCCCTCTCCTGAAGAGAGAGAGTCGCCGTTTTAACGAGTGTTCACAAAAACTGCAAATTCCACAAATACGGAATACTTTTAATCAAAAGTCGCGCGAGGAAAAAAAATTAAAAAATCCGCGCAAATGTCATTCTGCGAGCGCAGGTATTCAGTCCTTGCAAGTAAATTCAACAGCGTAGATTTTAGCTTCGCGCATCTACTGAGGCGTTGTCGTTCACTAGTTTACCACTGCGCCGTTGCGTGGTCTGCAGCGATGTGGCCTCTAATCTGGTGGATCAATTCAAAGGCCTCATTGAATTCTCTAAAATAGGCCATCATCGATTCACAGAAAGACTCTACTGATGATATTAGACAGGAATAAGCTGTGAGTGCAGCGCAGCAGGTGAAAGCAGCCGAAGCCGCCGGAGATAAATTCAACAAGGAAGGGGAAGTATTGTTCCAAAAAGCTGAATCAAAAATGGAAACCATACACAGTAAACCACAGAAAACGATGATGGATTTTATTCAGAAGGTATGTACATTAATTCTATATGTTCCTGCCGTGTTGTCATCTATGCTTATATTTGTGTGCAATCTGGTGATTGGCGGCCGGCACTGTTGCCAAGTTTTGCGTAAGAAAACTCACTGTCGGCTGTCTCAAAAGTTGCTAAAGGACGAGTCGAGGTCCAGGGGTGGGGTGGGGTGCCCCCCTCGGTGCAGAAGAGAGGTCCGGGCGATGCCACCGCGTATGAAGGGCCGCAGTGCGAGTGCTGTATGTACACAAAACACTTCTACCTGTGACAGGAGGTTTGTTTCTCACTCAGAATGACGTAATATCATTCATGAGAGATGTGCTTAACACGTTTCACAGATTTTAGGCCAAAAATTAATCTACAGCAATTTAAATACAACCAATAACTTTTTTTGGCAAATACCAGAAATCACTTTTTGGCACAACACGGCATATCTCTAAACTCTTTAACAGTCCCTGATGACACCAGAAAAAGTTGCTAAATTTGTTAGTAGTAGCTTTTTGGGCAAAAAAGTCACTAGGGGGGGTCTGAAAAGTCCAAGTGACAAAGTCACTAAGTTGGCAACACTATCCGCTGGTGTTGCCAAAAACTGCAGCTTCTACCATGTGACAAGAATGTTATTTATGTCTCAAAATGAGTCGACATCATTCAGAAGAGATAATATTTGAGATATGCTTGACAGATCATACTTAACAAGTAATTTACAACAATATAAATACCAGCAATCATTTTTTTTTGGCAAATACTGGAAATCACTTTTTGGCACAAGACCAGCTATTCAGATGATACAGTGGTATGCAACAGTTTGGGCCTCCCTGATAATTTTCCTGATTATCTTTATAAATCATTGGTTGTTCAGAGCAGCAGTTTCAGTTAAATCTATCATATAACAGATGAACACAGGGATATTTGTGAAGTGAAATGAAGTTTATAGGATTTACAGAAAGTGTTCAATAATTATTTAAACAAAATTAGGTGCATAAGTTTGGACACTCCAACAGAAAAATTTCATCAATATTTAGTAGATCCTCCTTGAGCAGAAATAACAGTCTCTAAATGCTTCCTGTAGCTTCCAATGAGAGTCTGGATTCTGGCTGAAGGTATTTTGGACCATTCTTCTTCTTTCCAGAACATCTCCAGTTCAGTCAGGTTTGATGGTTTCCGACAGCCCATGGACAGCCTGCTTTAAATCACACCACAGATCTTCAATAATATTCAGGTCTGGGACTGAGATGGTCGTTCCAGAACGTTGTACTTGTTCCTCTGCATGAAGGTTTCAGTAGATTCTGAGCAGTGTTTGGGGTCGTTGTCTTGTTGAAGCCCCGACACAACTTCAACTTTGTCCCTGATTCTTGAACATCGTTCTCAAGAATCTGCTGATACTGACTGGAATCCATGCGACCCTCAACTTTAACAAGATTCCCAGTACCTGCTCTGGCCACACAGCCCCACAGCATGATGGAACCACCATCAAATGTTACTGTGGGTACCAAGTGTTTGTCTTGGAATGCTGTGTTCTTTTTCCACCATGCATATCGCCCCTTGTTATGTCCAAATAACTCAGTTTTAGTGTCATCAGTCCACAGCACCTTATTCCAAAATGAAGCTGGTTTGTCCAAATGTGCTTTAGTGACTCTGTTTGTGGTGTGTGCGCAGAAAAGGCTTCTTCTGCATTACTCTCACATACAGCCTCTCCTTGTGCAAAGTGCACTGAATAGTTGAACGATGCACAGTGACACCATCTGCAGCAACATGATGTTGTAGGTCTTTGGAGCTGCTCTGTGGGTTGACTATGACTGTTCTCACCATCCTTCACCTCTGCCTATCTGAGGTTTTTCTTGACCTGCCACTTCGGGCCTTAACTAGAACTGTGCCTGTGGTCTTCCATTTCCTCACTATGTTCCTCACAGTGGAAACTGACAGCTGAAATCTCTGAGAGCGCTTTTTGGATCCTTCCCCTAAACCATGATGTTGAACAACCTTTGTTTTAAGCTCATCTGAGAGTTGTTTGAGGCTCCCATGTTGCTGCTCTGCAGAGAAGATGCAAAGAGGAGAAACACTTGCAATTGCCCACCTTAACCCTTTCTCATAATTGGACTCACCTGTGTATGAAGGTCAAGGGTCAATAAGCTTACAAAACAAATTTAGTGTTCCAATAATTAGTGCTAAAGGTATTCAAATCAATAAAACCACAAGGGTGCCCAAACTTATGCACCTGCTTAATTGTGTTTAAATAATTATTGCACACTTTCTGTAAATCGTATAAACTTCATTTCACTTCTCAAATGTCACTGTGTTCATCTGCTGTATGATAGATAGGGTGCCCAAACGTTTGTATTCCATTGTAAATTGTTACACTGCTACTGTGTACAGTGTGGTGGCATGTACATTTTATGTACATGCAGTGCAGTACAATGTTTTAATGGATAGATTTCCAGAATTTTTCAACAAGATGTTTTTAATACTTCCTATTACGTTAAAATACCAAAGAACCAGGAGAAATTAAATGTCATGAAAAAATATCAGCATTTTATTTGTACACTTTAGGGGAGGGGTCTGAAAAAGAGTACTCTTTACAAACTTTGGAAAATGTTGATAATTTTGAATGATCCCTTAATGTGCTGGAAAATCATGAAAATGGACCTTGAACGTGCTGAAAAGGTGCTTGAATTTGATCCTGGAAAAGGTGTACGAACCCTGCTTTTGGCTCCAAATAGAAGTGACAGACTTGAGCTGCAGAGGCGGGGCCTGTTTCCTAAAGTCTGCCATTATTTCACAGCTTTAGTCTACATTGATGAGGAGCTCATTCTCCTCTCCATAGACACTGATGTTTGTAACCAAGTCTCTGTATGCAGACTCGTCCCCACCCTTTATGAGGCCCAGGATGGTGGTGTTGATGATGACGGGGTTTTCCTGGGTGGAGACACAGTCGTGGGTGTAGAGGGTGAAGAGTTTAGGGCTGAGACAGCAGCCCTGTGGGGATCCTGTGCGCTCAGAGGAGACCCTGCCTCCCATCCCATCCATGTGAAGAAGTCCAAAATCCAGTTACAGGTAGGAGTCCGGACCCCGGGATCAGCTTTCCTGGTCTGATGGTATCAGAGTCTGAACTATAATCCAGGAGCAGCATCCTGGTGTAGGTTCTGCTGCTGCCCAGGTGTTGTAGCTGTGGTGGAGGGCCGTGGTCACTGTGTCATCCACTGACCTGTTGGAGCGGCAGGTGAACTGTGGAGGCTCAGCGGTGTCTGGGACCACAGAGCTGATGTGTGTCAGTACCAGCTTTAAAAAGCCTGAAGTCATTCAGGGTGATGAGTCTGTTTTTGGAACCAGGATGATGATGATGCTTTGAATGTGGGCGGGGCTTCTGTATCTGTGAGAGACTGAAGATGTCTGTGTCCACCTGCTGTTTGTGTTCTTCTTGTAGTTTAGGGTCAGGGGTCACCATCCCAAACTCCAACATTTTCCACTCAACCTGCCGTGAAATCTGGATCCGAGTCTATGGAAGAACTTCCCTGACAGCCACACCGGCATGTTGCACTTTGCTCACACTTTCTCCTGGATCATTGGACCAAATGAGAAGCTCCTCAGAAACATGAGCATGAATAATAACTGCTGACACTGTTTCAGGCTCAGCTGGAGTCTAAAATCTGAAGCTGTGCAGTGACTGTATGTTTGCTCATGAATGAAGAAGCCAAAGCAGTTTCAGTGTGCAGCATCATATCAAACAGGAAGAAAAACAGTGAGCAGAGCAGCAGATCTGTCAGCTCTAAATCCTGTGTCTTCACTGAGGGTTGGTACCGACTGACAGAGACCCAATCAGAGTGAAGAGGAAGTCCTTTTTCCCTGGAGCTCAGAAACCAGGGAAACCACTAGAAGCTGGTTTGAATCTGAGACTCTGAGCTGAGGTTACTGCAGGAGCTGAAGATAAAGAGAGGATTGCTGCCACTGCTTTCCAAATGAGCCGTGAAGGTCAACTTTGAGCTGCAGTTTGTTTCAGAGCTTCTCTCAGTGACCTTTCCAGAGTCCTCAGTCCCCACAGAGTTCAACACAAAGAACCAAAGCAGCAGAGACAGGATGTTCACAGGTCCAACCTCTGACTGCAGCACAGAGCTCACTGAGTCCTCTGATCACTGCTGCTGACAGCCTCTGTGCTGGGGGGCTGCAGCCCCCTCACAGCTTACCAAAGGTCAAAGGTCTCAGTCATCTGGATCTGCTGAATGAAATCAATGAAGAGCATAAAGTGTAACGAGGATGTTCACAGGTACATCGAGCTGAGCAGAGGAAGAACCAAACCTACAGACTCTGTTAATAAGGAATTTCATTGGATGAAGCTCACAGGAAGTGACGTCAGTGGGAATGTTGGAGCTCCACCAATCAGAGGAGGCGTGGCAGTAGTTTTGTGTGGTGGTTAAAGAGTGCAGTGGGAAACTGTTTGAATGAAGGAGGAAAGAGGCGCTCCATCAGAGAGAGCTGCTCGCTCGTGTTCAGGAGGCGGCCCTCTGATGGAGACGCCATCAGCTCCTTTTTAGGAATCATTGATCCCTCTGAGCTCACAGCCTTTTGTGCACTGTGAGCTGGAATCAGGAGAGAGGAGCTGATCACAGCATCAGTCAGCTAAACACTGATGAATCTCCAGGCCCTGACGGCCTGCGGCTGACCTTTAGAAACTCTGTCTGGATGACATCATCGACCTTTAACCTCAGGTTCTAATGGAGGTTTAAAGACGGCGTTCTGAGCGACTCCTTTTACCGTGGAGTCATGTGATTATTATATAACAAAGGAGCTCAGTGTGAGTTACATCATTGTATCCAGTTAACAGTAATGACTGCAGCTGATCAAATATTAGCTCCAATAATCATGAACAGGTTTATTGATGATCTAATTGTGGATAATAAGAACAAACATGTGCAATAAGGGGCTCCAGCTGTGGGACAGTCTGTGCACTTGCAGAGAGATGATTGACAGCAGGAAGACTTGTTTATTGTGGGTTTGGATCAGAAGGAAGCCTTTGATTGTGTCTCACACTCGTGTTTGTGGGCAGTAATGAAGGCGTATGGAAGCCCTGATGGTTTGACTCTAATGGTCCAGCTCCTCTATGAAACATCTCCAGTGCAGCTTCAAGTAAACGCAGCTTTAAGTGAAGCTTGAACATCTCCTGAGGCGTGAAGCAGGGCTGTCCTCTGAGTGCTGCTCTCTGTGTCCTCGCCATCAGTCCTCTATTGGAAACCTACGATAAGGATCAAAGGCGGTCTGATTGGAGACTCTCATAGAGGTGCTGCCCCGGCTCACACTGATGATGTCACTGTGATCCTCAGAAACCAGGAAGAGCCGCACAGATTAAATCAGCACTCGGAACGTTCTGAATCTGCATCAGGGGCCAAATGAGAGCAGGACGAGACAGAGGGAGTGTGGATGGGCTCTGATCCCAGTACAGCTGATATTAATATCCAGGTTAAAGAGGAACTGAAAGCTGTGGGTGTCTGGATCAGCAGGAGAGACTGCTGGGAACCAAAGTGGTCCAAGAAAGGAAGTGAAATGAAAGAAGTCTTGAAATGGGAAGACAAAAACAGTGATTCTAAAGCTGCTGTGAAGATGCTTCAGAGCCACATTGTGTCCAGATTCCTGTTCTTATCAAGTGTGTTTGCACAAAAATCCATCCTGACTCTGAATAAACTGTGAGCCAAACTGGTCTGGGGGACGAACCGTGAGCTCACACAAAGATCTTTAATGATCAGAGTCAAATAAACGCTGCTTTAGGAGCAGCTGATCTCAGCAGCTGCTAAAAATCCCTTTGACTACAAATCTATCCAATGCAGTGAGCAGAGGAACGCTGTGGATCAGTGGGAATAAAGCTCCCTGCTCCACATTCAAAGACCAGATCCAATGTCCCTGACTATAAACTCTTCTTTGGAGCTTTGACTGAAGCATGGAAACATTTCAGGATCAAGTGGACGGCCTACAAAGAGCAGCAGTGAAAGCTCATCATCATAAATCCTGAGTAATAACTTCACTCTCATACAGCGTCACTAAAATCACTTTAACCATCAGGGTCATCCTGCTGATCCAACTACAACACTGAGTTTGTACAAACATGTTTCTCCATCATTTTGTTTGCTTTATGAGGAAAATGATTCAAGAACTTCCTGCTAATACACAACATTTCATCATATTTCCTCATCATCCTCTTTGCTCTGACCATTTTAATAACCTTTGACCTCCAGTAAAGGCCTCCACAGAGTTTGGCTAAAATAATGACAGCAGATGTTTGTGTGACAGAAGCAAATTTCTGGATGATGTTCTTTCAGTGCTGCACTTTGTAGACGCTCCCTGAGCGCTCGTCTCACAGCAGCTGCACACAGAGACCAGTGTTGTTGGTCCGGCTCAGAAGACGACTTGTTGGAATGAAGACGAGCTCGGAGTTTGTCTGCTTTAAGGATCGCACTGGGAAAAGGTGTTGTTGGAGTTCCAGGATGGGAATTTCTTTCCAGCTTCACCTTTAAAAGTGAAGCCATGAAGGAAAAACACGACTTTTTCAAGTGTTTCTAGTTTTTATTATAAATGTGCGACTTTAATCTGAAAGTTTTTCTCTTGTTGTGTTGGTTTGAAGCTGCATCCTGTTGGCTTCAGCTGTTTGGAGTTTTTCTAAACTTCTCCATTCTGAACCTTCTTCAGCTCTGATTATGAAACACTCAATGATTTCAGACTTTGTCTAATAAACTCACATCTTTGATTCTTTATACAGACTGGAGGGCTGTGGTTTGTCAGAGATCAGCTGTGATTATCTGGCAGCAGCTCTGAAGTCCAACCCCTCCCATCTGAGAGAGCTGGACCTGAGGGGAAACAACCTGCAGGATTCAGGAGTGAAGCATCTGTGTGGTTTTCTGGAGAGTCCACGATGTGTTCTTGAAGCTCTGAGGTCAGTCTCCATGTTTTATTTGTGCTGAGATGAATCTGATGTGAAACACTAAACTGCAGACATAAGGCTGATATTATACTGATCCACACTGAGGATCTTCATGGTAAAGTCTGGTTTCTTCTTCTCTGCTTTAGTCCATTGACTGTAGCAGAACAATATTGACATTTCAAAGCTTCAAACAGTGATGCTCAACTTATGGTCCACGGCCCGCATGCGGCCCTCCACAGCGTTCCACCCGGCCTGCGGACCTTTCCTAACTCAGAGAGAGGGGACCCTGATTAACTGAGTACTGTTCTTACTCACAGTTCTAAGTATGAGACACAACCATTAATAACCACAGCTAACTCTCTGTAGCAGATCAAAGGTCATGGCACACAGCAGTCTGTGAAACACAAACAGGTTGGAGCAGGAATTATTGCACAGTTACAAAGTGAGTCTCAGTAGAACACACATCCAAAATTAAAGGGTGCAGGAAAAATGAAGAATCAATGGAAAACAGAATTCCGGACACCAGAGAACTCCTGGAAAATTTTAATCTGAACAGACTTTAAAAAGTAACGTTTGGGGCCAACATGGCCTTCTTCAGACTGAATGAGTCGATGCAAAGCACATGTTTATATATCCGCCCACTCTTAAGGTGCACTGCACGAAAAGAAGTATATTCGTCCCCGTATACTGACGCGGGCGCTGCTAGTAGACGACAGCTTTCGTCAGCATACGAGGATGCGCATTTTCTTTCGCCTGAGACGAATATGGTTGTTTACGTACCACCAGAAGCAGCGGGGGGTAAAGGTACGGGGGAGTCGGCTTCTCTGTCATTGGATGAAAAAAATGCCATCACAATTCAGCACTCACATGTGATTGGCTGGTAGATCTGTCCCCCATTGGCCTTTATAAAGAGAGGCCTGGGTAAGCCCCTCTCTAATAAATAATAACCCAGGAATAAAAATTCCTGGGTTATATATATATATATAGTATGTGTATATATATATAGTATGTGTGTGTATATATATATATATATATATATATATATATATATATATATATATATATATATATAATATATAATATATTAGATATATTATATATAGATATTATATATATATATATATATATATCTTATAGATTATCATCTCGATTAGCTATATATATATATTCTCTATATACCTCTCTCTTCTCTCTCTATCGCTCTCGCTTCTCTCTCCTCTCTCTATCTATCTCTCGATCCGCTATATCTCTCGATCTCTCTCTCTATCTCTCTGTCTCTATGTCTCTCTCTCCCCCTATCTCTCTCTGTCTCTCTCGGTGTCTCTCTCTCCTCTCTCTCTCTCTCTGCGACTCTCTTCTCTCTCCTCTCTATCTCTCTCCAGTTCTATCTGTCTCTCTCTCGCTCTCTCCTCTCTACTCTCTAGTCTCTCTCTCTCTCTCTCTCTCTCTCTCTCTCGCTGGCCTCTCTCTCTCTTCTCTACTCTCTCTCTGTCGCTCTGTCTCTACTTCTCTCTCTCTCTATGTCTCCTGTCGATGTCTCTGTATCTTATCCGTCATCTGTCTCTCTGTCTCTCTCTCTGTCTCTCGCTCTGTTCTTCTCTCTTGCGCTCGCTATTCTCTCTCTCTCCCCTCTCTCTGTCGTCTCTCTCTGTCTCTCTCTTATGTCGTTCTCTCTCTCTGTCTCTCCTCTGTGGTCTCGCCGGCTCTCTCTCTCTCTCCCTCTCTTCACTCTCTGTGCGTGTGTGTGTGTCTCATCTGTTTGGTGTGTGTGGGTGTCTCTCTCTGTTTCTCTGTCGTTATGTGTGTCTCTTCTCTGTGTGATCTGTCTGTGTCTCTCTCTCTCACTGTCGGTCTCTCTCTCTGTCTGTCTCTCTCTCTCTCGTCTGTCTCCTCTCTCTCTGTTCTCTCTCTCTGTGTCTCTCTCTCTCTCTGGTCTCTCTCCCAGCCTTGTCTGTTCTCTCTCTCTGTCTGTCGTCTGTCTCTCTCTCTGTCTGTCTCTCTGTCTCTCTCTCTTCCTGTTGGCTCTCTGTCTCCTCCTCTCTGTTCCTCTCCAGCTCCTGTCTATATATCTATATATATATATATATATGTGTATGTGTATGTATGTATGTACATATATATATATATATATATATATATATATATATATATATATATATATATATATATATATATATATATATATATATATATATATCTATATTATCTATATATATATATATCTATATATAATATATATATAATTAGGGGTGGGACTCGATTAAAAAAATTAATCGAATTAATTACAAACTTTGTAATTAATTAATCGAAATTAATCGCATTTTAATCGCATTTCAATATTTGACATGATAAATATTAATTTAAGCTTGGTTGATGAATGAATCAATATACATAAGCTTAAACTTCAAAATTTTGTTTATTTTCCCACCAGTCTGCTACACAGACCAATGAAGGGTGGAAGTGCTCCTGTGATAAGCAAACTCCTGAAATTAAAGTTAAGCATCGTAACTGGATAGTTTTATTCAACATTAATGTCTCACTTAATATAGTTGGAAAGTAATCATTCTCTCAGCTGGATTCCTTGATGCTGAAATGTGTCATGCTTGTTTTAACAGCTTATTTTCAATAAAAGACTTAAAATTAAACCACAAAAAGGAGAAAAAGTTCATTCTCCGTTTAACCAGCTGCTTTTACACAGCTGTGCTTCACACTCACGGTTGCTAGGCGACATGAGCTACGCAGAGGTGAGAGCAGGTGACGCTGATATGAAGGCTAGCCTTTTGCGGTCTTCGTGGGCTCTGAAGGACGTGGGCCGGGTCGTTCGCAGGATGCGGCCCCTGAATTTGGACGTTGTGCGTCGATATAATCTGTATGCCGGGAACTCGTGCACAGAGAAACGTTCCACGGTGCAAAGTGTGTTAAAATGCGTTAAAATTTTTAATTCGTTAATTTCCCTGTAATTAATTAATCGAAATTAACGCGTTAAAGTCCCAGCCCTAGTATATATATATATATATATATATATATATATATATATATATATATATATATATATATATATATATATATATATATATATATATATATATATATATATATAAAATAAAACAAAAACATTATGACATATAATGCTTTGCTACTTCTGGGCCATGTGGTGGTGGCTTTCTCTCAGAGCTTGGTCCAGCATACAAACACTTACGGTGCATCGTTGTATTTAGGGTGAGCTTCTAGTCAGTCCTGCAGTTTGGCTCAGAGGTCACTGAGCTCCTGGCTGGGGAAGCTTGAGGGTCTTAATCCAGCCCGATACGCCCTCTGAGACGCCATCCTCCTCATCCAACATGAGGTCAGTGGTGACACCGTCCCAGAAGGCAACCTCCTTCACTGCCAGGACACTCGCCCTCGCCTCCAGCAGCTGCTGACACAGAGCACACATTAAGTCATTATGAAACTATATGAAATATTGAGAAAAATTAGGAAACTACACTGAAAGTTTGAGTCTCTTGACTTTGAATGCACACATAGCAGATAAGACCCTGAATGCAAAAAAAAAAAAAAATGAATCAGCCCATCTTTGTCATCAAAAACAATGGTTATGTGACAAAGTACCAACTCCTGCATCCTGTGAATAAAAGACAAATGAACAAGTACTTTGAAAAAATTTAACATTGATAAAAGTACTTCAGTGATTTTGGTCATTAACCCTTGAGGCACCTTTAAACTGATTATACACTTTTTATCTTTTAGGTCCCAAAATGTTACAGCTGCTGAAACTATAAACATTCAGTGTTAATGATTTTCACCTTTTTATAGACATTTTGGGTTGTTCAAAAGAAGCCAGATTTTATATAAATTTAAAAAAAACAATAAGTAATATTTCCCAAAAATAAAACTGCATTTCCAAGCTAACTACACAAATACAGCAGACCAACAATCCAACACGTCTTACCGGCTTCCTTCTTGTACGTCACCGGGCAGGATTTTTAATGGCTGCCGCCTTTTCCGGAACTCGCGTTGTGAGGCGAACACAGTCTGTGGAAAATAAAGGTGAAAATAAATAAGAGTAAAAACATTTTGAGTTCTTCTCTCCTCCACACATTGAATACTGCTGCTTTGTTTCTGATTCTTACCTCTGCAGAGGATCAGACCGGCTTTTATTGGATTCAGAGTTGTGCAGGAACTGCTTCCTATAAGATGAAATAAAAATAAGAAACCAAATCACAATACGTCTGTCAGCTTACTGTGACCATTCCTCCACTCTTAGTATTTTTGTTTTAGAAACGTCCAAGTCTTACCGTGGTTTTCAGATTGTGCTGCTGTCTTTTCTTTGTTAGAGTCCAGAGCATCGAGTCTCTACACATTAGACGCCATCTTGTCTTTAAGTTGGGAAAAAACAGGAGATAACCCACTCATTGCAGCCAGCAGTGTCTTCTCGTCTGCAGCGGGGCTGGTTGAAGCTGGCCGGTAGAGAGGCCCGCTTTCACGAGGAGCTTCTGGGGTGTTGAAAATATAGACGATCTCCATTGTTGTGCCAGGAAAGCAGCGTAGACAAAGAACGCCATTCAGTTTGAACGGAAGAGAACGACCGCGCTGATTTCCATTGGTCTTGCAGACCTTCAGCGTGATCCCGCACATGATCTGTATTGTCCAATCAGAGGCGAGGAAGCTGCCACACCGAATTCAATTCATTTCATTTCAAGTCAATTGAATTTTATTTATATAGCGCCAAATCACAACAAACAGTCGCCTCAAGGCGCTTTGTATTGTGGGTAAAGACCCTACAATAATACAGAGAAAACCCAACAGTCAAAACGACCCCGTATGAGCTGGAAGACCCACATCACTGTCTGGTTTTTTTTTTTGTTTGTTTTTTGTTTTTTTTTACATTTTTCTCATGAAGGTTTTGCTGATATCTCTTATGGACATCAATGTATAGCAAAATAAAAGTTTATATGTTTTATATGTTTTCTTATTCCATCTGCCTTGGTAGTCTTTAATGTCAATGCATGTGAACATTCACTGAACGTTTATGGCAGCGTTCATGTTGTCTGAATGTTCAATGCTAGCTGGGAAGCCACTGCACAGAAGAGGATGATGGTGTGACAGACTTTTAGTTACAGTGAATTAGACTGAAAACTGAGTTTGCTTTTCAATGAAAATAATGCTTGTAGTGTCACCAACATCAAGTTATAGCCTTTGTTTATCTCCCTCAGTCACTAAAGTTCAGGGTTCACAAAAAACTCCATGACAAAGGCTCACAGACAGAAGCTCACAGACAGAAGCTCACAGCCTTATTGGAAAAAGGGACAAAAGCTGAAAACGTCCAAAAGTATATTTCCAACTAGATAATACTAATTTATAAAATAGAATGACTTCTTCTGAGTTTAGTCTTGTTTGAATGTTTCGCTGTATAATTTATGTGTAGTCACATTGTAATGGAAAAAGGCTTAAAAAATAATAATGTAAATTTGATTACATATATCTCAAAATAAAAATATGCTGCTTACAACTGTTGGGAGGGGTAGACCACTGGTGAGTACTGGTGACCACTGGTGAGTACTGGTGACCACTGGCGAGTACTTGCTTTGCATTTGTGTGACTCACAGAAACCTCCTTTACATATGAGAGCCTGCCCTAGACCTGAGGAGAGGGGGGGAGCTGAGGGCGCACTGACACAGAGAGTCCACGGCAGTTTCCCTACAGTTTACTGTTCTGACCAAATCCTCCTGCTGAGAGCCCTAAAGCTCAAGGCGCGCGGCAATATTACATACAAGAAACTGTCGAAAAACCCACTTTTCATGCAGTGGTGGTCATTGAATTGTGATTGCTCAATGCCCTAATATGGAAAAGAGGGGGAGGGAATCACACCCCAAACAATCATGGATAGTCGAAATAAATTAGTGAAGCTGAAAATATTAAAAAGACTATAAAATCCTAACATGTGCATTACAAACTGAAAAGGCCTTGAAAAGTTAATAAATAAATCTTAGGGGCTAATCACAAGGACAGAATAATACATATAATAAATAAAGAAATAATAGTCAACAAGGTGAAAAACAGTGTACAAGAAAAATGGAATGAGACATAAATACACAATGATATGCATGGAAAGAAAATGAAATAATGAAACACTGAAATAGGAGTGGCAAGGGATAATGACCCAAACTGAAAATTACAAACAGGGTCTCAAATCGAATTCTTCATTCAGACCATAAGGAGATAAAGTGTTGAGGGTATATATCCAATACGCTTCTGTCTTAAGTAAGAGAATTAGTATTACTGCCACGTCGTGATGGTTTTATGGCTTCTATGCCACAGTAATGTAAAGAAGATATGTTGTGTGAAGCCTGGGTAAAATGGATTGAAACCAAACTTTTAGTATCATGATCAGAGATGTTTGAGCGATCTTCTGATATTCTAGTTTTCAACTGTCGTGGGGTTCTGCCAACATAGACCAAACCACACGGGTATTTAAGCATGTATATGTTTCAAGATGGCGCCGGTGAGGTCGGCTGCCGTCGCGACTGCTCCGACAACTTTTTACCTGTTTTTAGTTATTTCACAGCTTTTTATCGTTTTTAATCGTTTTTTCTTTTCACCACGGGTTGTATTTGCTATGATAGAAATACTCTTATTTCTATTAATCTACAATCCACTCACCGTTTGCCGTCTTTAACGGATTCATCGAGGCCGAGGGAGATCCTGAGAAACAACAAAGGACGGGACACGAAACGACCCCGAGGAAAACGAGCCGGTGTCAGGAACAAGCTGAGGGCTAGGGCACATCGAGCTCCCCTGCCCAGTATCTTGTTAGCCAACGTCCAGTCCCTGGACAACAAGCTCGACGACCTCCGTGCCAGGATCAAGTACCAGAGAGACATTCGGGACTGCAACCTTCTCTGCTTCACCGAGACATGGCTGAACCCAGCGGTACCGGACCACGCCATTCAGCCGGCCGAGTGTTTCTCGGTATACCGCATGGACAGAACAATTGAGTCGGGAAAGTCAAGAGGAGGTGGTGTGTGCATGATGGTAAACAGCAGCTGGTGTGATAATACCGGCATCGTCACTCTTGCACGCTACTGCACAGCTAACATGGAACTTCTGGCGCTCAAGTTTCGTCCTTTCTACCTTCCTCGGGAATTTACTTTGGTTATTGTCAGCACCGTTTACATTCCACCTCGGGCAAACACGGACACTGCACTGTGTTGACTTCATGACACACTCACACAGTTTCAGACTCATAACCGGGACGCTGCGCTTATTGTGGCTGGTGATTTTAACAGTGCTAACCTCAAACGTGCAGTGCCAAACTTTTACCAGCACATCACCTGCCCCACCAGAAGACAACGGACACTGGATCACTGCTACACTCCATTCAAAGACAGTTACAAGGCACAGTCTCATCCACCGTTTGGGAAATCTGATCACGCCGCCATCTTCCTCATGCCTAAATATAAACAAAGGCTGAAGCAGGAGGTTCCAGCTCAGAGGGAGGTCACGCGCTGGACGGAACAATCAGTGGCTTCCTTACAGGATGGCGCAGACTGGGATATGTTCCGCGAGAGCTCCGCCGATGACATCAGCGTATTTACGGAAGCGGTTGTAGGATTTGTCAGGAAACTGGTGGACGATACGGTGGAGAAAACTGTAGTGAAACTTTCCCCAACCAGAAGCCATGGGTGAATAAAACCGTCCGCGGTGCTCTGAACTCTCGCACCGCCACCTACAATGCGGGACTCATCAGCGGTAACATGGAGGAATATAAAGCTGCGTCTTACGGAGTACGCCGAGCGGTGAAAGAGGCGAAGCGGCAATACGGGGAGAAAATAGAGGCACAGTTTCAGCAGAGTGACTCTAGAACCCTGTGGCAGGGACTACGGATCATTACGGACTACAGAAGCCCACCCTCCAGACTGGTGAGTGCGGACGCGTCTCTGGCAACCGAGCTGAACACCTTCTACGCTCGCTTCGAGGCTGCAGCCGGCAACGCTAACAGCGCTAGCGATGCTAACAGCGCTACCGGTGTGTCCAGCACCGTCCGTGATGGTGCGTAGTCCCTGCCACAGTCCCCTGGAGTCAGAATGTTGTAGTTGCTGTTCCAGTCTGCGGCCGTAGCGATGTTTAGCCTCTTTCACCGCTCTGCGGACGTTGTATGATGCAACCTTGTAGACCTCCATGTTCCCAGAGGCGAGGCCGGAGTTGTAGGCAACGGTGCGGGACCTCAGAGCGTCGCGGACAGATTAATCCACCCACGGCTTCTGGTTGGGAAAGGTCCTGATGGTCCTCCTAAGTGAAGTGTCATCATCAACTTTCCCAATAAATCCCACAACAGTTTCCATAAACTCCTCGATGTCTCCGCCCGCGCTGCTGCGAAACATGTCCCAGTCGGTTGAATCCAATGCACCCTGCAGAGCGGCCTCTGTTTGATCAGACCACCGTGTCACTTCTCTCACAGCAGGGGGTTCCTGCCTGAGCCGTTGTTTGTATTTCGGCATGAGAAGGACAGAGGTGTGATCTGACTTCCCAAAGGGCGGAAGAGGCTTTGCTTTGTAGCCCTCTTTGAATGGAGAGTAGCAGTGGTCTAGGGTCCTCTCTCCTCTGGTGGGGCAGTCTATGTGTTGAATAAACTCCGGTATCATCTTTTTCAAGTTTGCACTGTTAAAGTCCCCGGCTACGATGAGAGCCGCATCACGCTGGTTAGCCTGATAGGTGGAAATAGCCTCATGTAGCTCGGATAGTGCAGTGTTTGTGTCTGCCTGAGGTGGAATATAGACGGCACTGAAGATGACCGAAGTGAACTCGCGGGGCAGGTAGTGGGGGCGGCATTTCAGGGTTAGGAGCTCCAGGTTAGGCGGACATGATTGTTTCAGAGGGACGACATTCCTACTGTCACACCAGTTGTTATTAATCATTAGGCACACACCTCCTCCTCTTGATTTTCCAGACTCACTCGTTCTGTCCGTGCGATGAACACTGAAGAACTCCGACGGCTGTACGGCGTGGTCCGGTATGAGGGGGGTCAGCCATGTCTCCGTGAGACAGATGATGTTGCAGTCCCTTATGTCCCTCTGAAACTGTATCCTGGCCCTGAGTTCGTCCAGCTTGTTATCCAGTGACTGGACATTAGCCAACAGGATGCTCGGAAGTGGCGTTTGGTGCGCTCTACGCCTCAGCCTCTCTCTTACGCCGGCTCTTTTCCCTCGGGGCCTTGTCCATGACCTGGGTGCTCCGCGCCCTCCTTTGTTTGAGCTGGCCCACTGGCCACTGAATACAGCCAGAGTGCTGTATTCTGATATTAAAAAGAGTCTGTCTGTCATACGTGATATGACACAGAACAGGCGGAATTATAAAGTCGAAAATTAAAGCTAAAGCTAATATATACAAACAAAGCGTAGGAGCAGGTACGACGGCTGCTGACCTCACCGGCGCCATCTTGAACAAGAACCAGCCAGCCTGCCTCAATGACTTTCGCTCAGTGGCCCTGACATCAGTCGTGATGAAGTGGTTCGAGAGGATCATCAGAGACTTCATCACCTCATCACTTCCGGACTCTATGGACCCCTTACAGTTCGCATACCGCCCCAACCGTTCCACAGATGATGCCATCACCTACCTCCTCCACACCACACTAACACACCTGGACCCTGGGAGGGGAAATTATGTTAAAATGCTGTTTGTTGACTACAGCTCAGCATTTAACACGATTATCTCCTCTAAACTAACCAAGTTGGAGAACCTGGGACTTCACCCATCGTTGTGTCACTGGATCTCCAACTTCCTGACGGACAGAACACAAGCTGTGCGGGTAAGAAAACACATCTCACCCGCACTCACACTTAGCACTGGCGCCCCCCAAGGCTGTGTCCTGAGCCCCCTGCTGTACTCACTGTACACATATGACTGTGTGGCCACTTCCAGCTCTACCACCATTGTCAAGTTTGCTGACGACACTGTTGTAGTGGGCCTGATCTCTAACAATGATGAGAGGGCCTACCTAGAGGAGATTAAACACCTGGAGGACTGGTGCCAGGACAATAATCTCCTCCCTAACGTCAGCAAGACAAAGGAGTTGATAGTGGACTGCAGCATAAAGCAGGAGAGGAACTATCAGCCTGTTATGATCAGTGGCACCGCAGTGGAAAGAGTAGACAATTTCAAGTACCTTGGAGTTCACATCTCTGAGGACCTGTCATGGTCTTGCCACACCACTGCATTGGGAAAGAAAGCCCGTCAGCGTCTTTATCACCTTAGACGCTTAAGGGACTTCAAACTACCATCCAAGGTGCTTCGTAACTTCTACACCTGCACCATTGAATCGCATCTGCACTGCTGTCGCTTTACGCACTGGTTCACTCTAAATTGCCCCTTGTAATAATATTGTTAATTTTGTTTACTTTTTAATTATAAGGTTTACTTAATTTAATTTGTTAATTTGTTTAATTTGTTCTTTTTAATTATATTGTTAATTTTTCTAATGTTTATATACTTATACTTTTTAAATACATTCTATTTCTGTATAATATATATATATTTTTAACTATTCTGTAGTTTTGTAATCAGGGTGGCGGAGCAGTCACAAAAACATTTCACTGCCAGTTGTACTGTGTATGACCAGGTATGTGACAAATAAACCTTGATTTGATTTGATTTGATTTGATATGATGTTAGTGGTTTGACATGTAATGATTAATTCTATAGGGTTTGCACGATCGTGGGTGATGAAAAATATTGTTTTTTTGAGTGAAGTTGCATTGAGTGCAATGCCTGCAGTGATAATTACCAGATGGTATCTCTGAGGAAATGGTTGGTTTTTGGATCGGGAGGCAGGATCTAACTAAGTAGTTTCTCACATTAGGAGGTCTCTTATAAACAAACCTCGGTGGTGTAAAGATTTAAGAGAGGGGTCTGAACTGATGATATGCCAATGTTTATTAATAATCATTTTTAACTCAGTGGAAAAAGGAGAATATTGTATAATACAATTAATATTATTCACCACCTTTTTGGGTTTAGTATTATGCAGACAATCTAGTTGTGAAATGACTGAGAAACGTTGACGTGCTTCTGTGACCCGTTTGTGTTTGTGTTGTCTCGCCTTAAACTGTTGTTCTAAAATATCTGATTGTAATTTTCATCAGTACTGCATATGCTTTGGATGTGATTAAATTGAGAAAGAGGAAAACTCTTTTTAAGAGCAGGAGGATGAAATGATCATCCATGAGGAATGGTGTTTCTATCCGTGCTTTTACGGAATAAATCGGTTTCAAGTCGATTGCCACTCCTATAAAATCTAATGTCTAAAAACTGCATAGTGTTAGCATCATACTCCATGGTGAATTTAAGACTGTAATCATAGTGTTGACAAATTTCAAGAACTTGTGATTGAGAACCCGAACATATGACAAAATATCACCAGTGTTCCTTTTCCAGTAGGATATAAAGGGCAGGAAAGGGTTAACAGCTTTATCAGAGATTAAATTTTTCTCCAAAAAAACACGACATACAAGGAGTCAAAGCTGGGGGCCATTTTTGCTCCCATGATGGTTAGGTTGAATGACCACCTTAAGAGTGGGCGGATATATAAACATGTGCTTTGCATCGACTCATTAAGTCTGAAGAAGGCCATGTTGGCCCCAAACGTTACTTTTTAAGGTCTGTTCAGATTAACAATTTCCGGGAGCGCTCTGGTGTGTGGAATTCTATGTTTTCCACAGTTACAAAATGACCCTGCTGAACGGCATGCTGAGTAATGCTAGCTAGGCAGGTATGGATGTGTTAGTGGCTGCGAGAGGCTCCGTGGCTGCAGAACATTGAAGAAGAGGAAAGAGAGATGGAGGATGAAGAAAAGAGGGTGGAGATGAAGCAGAAGGACCTTGGCTCCAGAGAGGAGCTGTGTCTGCTGTTTAGTAAAACAATGAAGCAGCAGCAGAGCAGCAATCAAACCAATTTGTTAAACAGTGTAATGAAATCCCCAAAAACATCGTTTTTAATATCAGTACAGCTGATATTAATATCCAGGTTAAAGAGGAACTGAAAGCTGTGGGTGTCTGGATCAGCAGGAGAGACTGCTGGGAATCAAAGTGGTCCAAGAAAGGAAGTGAAATGAAAGAAGAAGTCTTGAAATGGGAAGACAAAAACAGTGATTCTAAAGCTGCTGTGAAGATGCTTCAGAGCCACATTGTGTCCAGATTCCTGTTCTTATCAAGTGTGTTTGCACAAAAATCCATCCTGACTGAATAAACTGTGAGCCAAACTGGTCTGGGGGACAAACCGTGAGCTCACACAAAGATCTTTAATGATCAGAGTCAAATAAACGCTGCTTTAAGAGCAGCTGATCTCAGCAGCTGCTAAAAATCCCTTTGACTACAAATCTATCCAATGCAGTGAGCAGAGGAATGCTGTGGATCAGTGGGAATAAAGCTCCCTGCTCCACATTCAAAGACCAGATCCAATGTCCCTGACTATAAACTCTTCTTTGGAGCTTTGACTGAAGCATGGAAACATTTCAGGATAAAGTGGACGGCCTACAAAGAGCAGCAGTGAAAGCTCATCATCATAAATACTGAGTAATAACTTCACTCTCATACAGCGTCACTAAAATCACTTTAACCATCAGGGTCATCCTGCTGATCCAACTACAACACTGAGTTTGGACAAACATGTTTCTCCATCATTTTGTTTGCTTTATGAGGAAAATGATTCAATAACTTCCTGCTAATACACAACATTTCATCATATTTACTCATCACCCTCTTTGCTCTGACCATTTTAATGACCTTTGACCTCCAATAAAGGCCTCCACAGAGTTTGGCTAAAATAATGACAGCAGATGTTTGTGTGACAGAAGCAAATTTCTGGATGATGTTCTTTCAGTGCTGCACTTTGTAGACGCTCCCTGAGCGCTCGTCTCACAGCAGCTGCACACAGAGACCAGTGTTGTTGGTCCAGCTCAGAAGACGACTTGTTGGAATGAAGACGAGCTCGGAGTTTGTCTGCTTTAAGAACCGCACTGGGAAAAGGTGTTGTTGGAGTTCCAGGATGGGAATTTCTTTCCAGCTTCACCTTTAAAAGTGAAGCCATGAAGGAAAAACACGACTTTTTCAAGTGTTTCTAGTTTTTATTATAAATGTGCGACTTTAATCTGAAAGTTTTTCTCTTGTTGTGTTGGTTTGAAGCTGCATCCTGTTGGCTTCAGCTGTTTGGAGTTTTTCTAAACTTCTCCATCCTGAACCTTCTTCAGCTCTGATTATGAAACTCTCAATGATTTCAGACTTTGTCTAATAAACTCACATCTTTGATTCTTTATACAGATTGGAGCGCTGTGGTTTGTCAGAGATCAGCTGTGATTATCTGGCTGCAGCTCTGAAGTCCAACCCCTCCCATCTGAGAGAGCTGGACCTGAGCTGGAACAACCAGCTGCAGGATTCAGGAGTGAAGCATCTGTGTGGTTTTCTGGAGAGTCCACGATGTGTTCTTGAAGCTCTGAGGTCAGTCTCCATGTTTTAGTTGTGCTGAGATGAATCTGATGTGAAACACTAAACTGCAGACATAAGGCTGATATTATACTGATCCACACTGAGGATCTTCATGGTAAAGTCTGGTTTCTTCTTCTCTGCTTTAGTCCATTGACTGTAGCAGAGCAATGTTGACATTTCAAAGGTTCAAGCAGTGATGCTCAACTTATGGTCCACGGCCCACATGCGGCCCTCCACAGCGTTCCACCCGGCCTGCGGACCTTTCCTAACTCAGAGAGAGGGGGCCCTGATTAACTGAGTACTGTTCTTACTCACAGTTCTAAGTATGAGACACAACCATTAATAACCACAGCTAACTCTCTGTAGCAGGTCAAATGTCATGGCACACAGCAGTCTGTGAAACACAAACAGGTTGGAGCAGGAATTATTGCACAGTTACAAAGTGAGTCTCAGTAGAACACACATCCAAAATTAAAGGGTGCAGGAAAAATGAAGAATCAATGGAAAACAGAATTCCAGACACCAGAGAACTCCTGGAAAATTTTAATCTGAACAGACTTAAAAAGTAACGTTTAGGGCCAACATGGCCTTCTTCAGACTGAATGAGTCGATGCAAAGCACATGTTTATATATCCGCCCACTCTTAAGGTGGTCATTCAATTGTGATTGCTCAATGCCCTAATATGGAAAAAGAGGGGGAGGGAATCAGACCCCAAACAATCATGGATAGTCTAAATAAACTAGAAAAAGCATTTCCTGAAGAAAATGCACTGTGAATGCTGCATGCTGAAAGATTGCAGCCGAAATGCCAAGAAATGCTTCAAACAGCTGAAACTTTATTTGCTGAATGATTGGAGCTGAAATGCCAGGAAATGCTTCAGAACTTAATTCTGATTGGCTGCAAGAGTTAAAGCAGGTGAAAAATGCTGAAATTTTGAAATGCAAAACAGCTGAAATTGTCAAGAAAGTAGCTAAATTAAACTCGATTTGCTTAAAGGGCAGAAAAACAGCCTGAATGTTTGGTACACCACCGTATTCGGATCATATTCTGATTGCGAAAACTGCCAGACATGACAGGCTAAAAAAAAAAAACAAAAAAAAAAAACAGCCTGAATAAATTTTAACTGCAGCTGAAGAAAAACCATAAAAGATATTGAAATGGGTAAAATGGGCCACCATGAGTGAGATGGCTATGGTAGCAGATGACCTTGGTCCATTTTTCATGTTTAAGGTGTTCCCACTTTGTCTAAATTAAATGCAGGTTCTCTGTGGAACTAGTAGGTGATCACATGAATTGCCAGAAGCTACAAGGTCTTCAATTGTAGCTTGTCAATATATCAATGAATTTGACAAGTTTTAAATGGCAAGAATCAGCCTGAAGATATTTAAACTGGAGTTTAAGAAAAACCATAAAACATATTGAGAAGTTAAATCCAAGTTTAGTAGTTTAATGTCTTGCAGCTGAAAGCTTTCAGCTGAATTGCTGTCGTTGCTGAAATATTTGGGGATCTTGTTCAAAATGTTAAAATACACTGAATGAGTCTCCTAAACATGAAGGAGAATGAAAGTGCAGAAAATTGTGGACAGAATGAATGTAAAATTGTGGCAGCCAATGGCAGGAGCCACAGAAGCAGGGACTTATGGGACTGTTTATGCTGATGTTTGGGAGTTTTAGTTATTGGTCTTTATTCGGTGATTTTTTGTTGGTTTCACTGTGATTGTTGGTTTGTGATGTCAATGTGTGGTTATTGAGGGTGACTGATAGTGGGCCACCATGACTGAAGTGGCTATGGCAGCTGATGACCTCTGGCCATTTTTCCTGGGCATGCTAGTAGTCTCCCTTCGTAAAGATGGGGACACCACCCCGGTCTGCCAATCCAATGGCACTGCCCCAGATCTCCACGCGATGTTGCAGAGGCGTGTCAACCAAGACAGCCCTACAACATCCAGAGCCTTCAGGAACTCAGGGCGAATCTCATCCACCCCAGGGGCCTTGCCACCAAGGAGTTGTTTAACTGCCTCAGTGACCTCACCCCCAGTGATGGTCAAGTCATCTCCCTCATCCCCAGACTCTGTTTCCACTACAGAAGGCGTGTCAGTGGGATTCAGGAGGTCCTCGAAGTATTCTTTTAACCGTCCGACTATAGCCTCAGTTGAAGTCAGCAGCACCCCACCCGCACTATAAACCGTGTGAGTGGAGCACTGCTTTCCCCTCCTGAGTCGCCTGACGGTTTGCCAGAATTGCTTCGATGCCGTCCGAAAGTCTTTTTCCATAGCCTCACTGAACTCCTCCCACACCCGAGTTTTTGCTTCGGCCACTGCCCGAGCTGCATTCTGCTTGGCCTGCCGATACCTGTCAGCTGCCTCCGGAGTCCCACAGGCTAACCAAGCCCGATAGGACTCTTTCTTCAGCTTGATGGCTCCCTTCACCTCCGGTGACCACCATCTGGTTCGGGGGTTACCACCACGACAGGCACCAACCACCTTGCAGCCACAGCTCTGAGCAGCAGCCTCAACAATGGAGGTGCGGAACATGGTCCATTTGGACTCAATGTCCTCAGCCTCCCTCAGAATGCTGTCGAAGTTCTGCCGGAGGTGGGAGTTGAAGATCTCCCGGACTGGGGCTTCTGCCAGGCGTTCCCAGTGCACCCTCACAATACGTTTAGGTGTGCCAGGTCTGTCCAGCATCTTCCCCCGCCACCTGATCCAACTCACCACCAGGTGGTGATCAGTTGACAGCTCAGCTCCTCTCTTCACCCGAGTGTCCAGAACATACGGCTGCAGATCTGATGATACGATTACAAAATCAATCATCGACCTGCGACCTAGGGTGTCCTGGTGCCATGTGCACTTATGGACATCCTTATGTTCGAACATGGTGTTTGTTATGGACAAACTGTGGTTTGCACAGAAGTCCAATAACAAAACACCATTCGGGTTCAGATCGGGCAGGCCGTTCCTCCCAATCACGCCCCTCCAGGTCTCACTGTCATTGCCCACGTGAGCGTTGAAGTCTCCCAGCAAGACTATGGAGTCCCCAGATGGAGCACCCTCCAGCACCCTGCCCAGCGACTCCAAAAAGGGTGGGTAATCTGAACTGTCATTCGGCGCATAAGCGCAAGCAACAGTCAGGACCCGTTCCCCAGCCCGAAGGCGCCGGGAAACTACCCTCTCGTCCACCGGTGTAAACTCCGACGTACAAGCAGAAAGCAGGGGGGATACAAGAATACCCACCCCAGCTCGCCGCATCTCACCGAGAGCAACTCCAGACTGGAACAGAGTCCAGCCCTTCTCCAGGAAGCTGGTTCCAGAGCCCAGGCCATGCGTTGAGGTGAGCCCAACTATATCTAGCTGGTATCTCTCAACCTCACGCACTAGCTCAGGCTCCTTCCCCACCAGAGAGGTGACATTCCATGTCCCAATAGCCAGTTTCGATAACCAGGGATCGGTCCGCTAGGGCCTCCGCCCTCGGCCACCGCCCGACACACACTGCACCCGACCCCTACGACACCAGAGCGCTCCTGGAAATTGTTAATCTGAACAGACCTTAAAAAGTAACGTTTTGGGCCAACATGGCCTTCTTCAGACTTAATGAGTCGATGCAAAGCACATGTTTATATATCCGCCCACTCTTAAGGTGGTCATTCAACCTAACCATCATGGGAGCAAAAATGGCCCCCAGCTTTGGCTCCTTGTATGTCGTGTTTTTTTGGAGAAAAATTTAATCTCTGATAAAGCTGTTAACCCTTTCCTGCCCTTTATATCCTACTGGAAAAGGTACACTGATGATATTTTTTCATATGTCAGGTTCTCAATCACAACTTACTGAGTTCTTGAAATTTGTCAACACTATGATTACAGTCTTAAATTCACCATGGAGTATGATGCTAACACTATGCAGTTTTTAGACATTAGATTTTATAGGAGTGGCAATCGACTTGAAACCGATTTATTCCGTAAAAGCGCGGATAGAAACACCATTCCTCATGGACGATCATTTCATCCTCCTGCTCTTAAAAACAGTTTTCCTCTTTCTCAATTTAATCACATCCAAAGCATTTGTAGTACTGATGAGAATTTTCAATTACAATCAGACATTTTAGAACAACAGTTTAAGGCGAGACAACACAAACACAAACGGGTCACAGAAGCATGTCAACGTTTCTCAGACATTTCACAACTAGACTGTCTGCATAATACTAAACCCAAAAAGGTGGTGAATAATATTAATTGTATTATACAATATTCTCCTTTTTGCACTGAGTTAAAAATGATTATTAATAAACATTGGCATATCATCAGTTCAGACCTCTCTCTTACATCTTTACATGCACCACTGAGGTTTGTTTATAAGAGATCTCCTAATGTGAGAAACTACTCAGTTAGATCCTGCCTCCCGATCCAAAAACCAACCATTTCCTCAGAGATATACCACCTGGTAATTATCACTGCAGGCATTGCACTCAATGCAACTTCACTCAAAAAAACAATATTTTTCATCACCCACGATCGGACAAACCCTATAGAATTAATCATTACATGTCAAACCACTAACGTCATATACATGCTTAAATGCCCGTGTGGTTTGGTCTATGTTGGCAGAACCCCACGACAGCTGAAAACTAGAATATCAGAACATCGCTCAAACATCCCTGATCATGATACTAAAAGTTTGGTTTCAATCCATTTTACCCAGGCTTCACACAACATATCACCTTTACATTACTGTGGCATAGAAGCCATAAAACCATTGTGACGTGGCAGTAATACTAATTCTCTTACTTAAGAGGGAAGTGTATTGGATATAAACCCTCAACACTTTATCTCCTTATGGTCTGAATGAAGAATTCGATTTGAGACCCTGTTTGTAATTTTCAGTTTGGGTCATTATCCTTTGCCACTCGTATTTCAGTGTTTGATTATATCATTGTCTTTCCGTGCATATCATTGTGTATTTATGTGTCTCATTCCATTTTTCTTGTACACTGTTTTTCACCTGGTTGACTATTATGTATTTATTTATTATTTTCAGTTTTATTTATTATTACAGACTTTTCAGTTTGTAATGCACATGTTAGGATTTTATAGTCTTTTTAATATTTTCAGCTTTACTAATTACTGTGAATGCTGCAAAGCATTCACAGTATTGTTCTTGTACTCCAAAAACCTTCGGTCGCTAAAAACTCAAGCGGCGTTTGGGCTACAGACACCGTTCTGGTATCAAAACGTTCAGCCTGTTCTGGAGATTTATGCTTTTACTTTTCTTTTTTGTAACCTTTATACTTTTTAAGATATTGAACTTTTTATAATCTTCATTTTTGCCATTCAAAATGAATGGGGAAGTTTCAAATCCTTTTCAAATCCTTTCAGGCTTTAAAAGCTAATAACTTCAGCATACTTTCAGCTAGAAAAACCTTTTAAGCTTTAAAATGAAGCCAAGCCTTTCAGCTATTCAGCTATTACTTGGTGTTTCAAAATCTTTTACGGTTTAAGCACAGTGAGCATTTAAGTACGTTTAAGGTGTTTTTTCAGCCGTTTCAGAGTTTATAATGGTTGTGTGTTGCGTTTGCTAGAGTGGGAGCCTGATTAGTATAGTGAGAGACTTCAAAACTTTCAGGTGGAAAATTTATTTTTAAACTGCCACTGTGTCCACACTCTTTGCACTACAGCCATCATTTTATGCTCAAAATGTAGAGCTGCTTCTCTACTTTCAAACAATGTGTCTCTAAACCCTGTCAAATGTACACTTTCTAAACTGTAAGCGTTCAAACAGAGGGAGTACCTTCCAACTCCTTCATTAACCTCCATAGTAATTTCAGAGAGGTGATTTTCTCCAAAGCAGAAATGAGCACCTTTTTAAACTGCTCCCACGGCCACACTTTTGAGCCCAGGAAAATAAAAATTACACCACTGTTTAGAGCAGGTCCTTGTGACGCTCACAGTTCAAAAATGACTTTGATAGGAGCTACGGCTTTTGACTTAGAAGCAGTTATTTGACAGGTGTGCCGAGGCAAATTTGAGAGAGAGCATGCATCTCAGCAGGTAAGCAGTGCACCTGGCAGGTGTTTTCAATTGGCGCATTTACAAGCATTCAGCTTGGCAGAGCTCTCCAATATGTATGCATGCAAACCTCCCTGCTTGTGTGACACTACTGTTGGCTCAGTGGTAGAAGAAGGGACCATGGATGCAGACAGAGCAGGTTCAAGTCCCACTTTACCCTAAACTTAAAAGATTTTCCATTGTGTTTTGAACTTTAAATCTTTTCATATTCAATGATGTTATACTCATTATTTCCACAGTTTTCTGCACCTTCTTTCTTCATGTTTGAGACAAAATTTCAGTGTGTGTTTATTTGTTCAGGCCATTTATAACACTTTAAAACTTTTTATATTGACACTCAAGCAAACTCCTGCTGAACAAGAAAAATATCTTGTTGCGTTTTGCTGTGACTACGCTCACTCTAGTGGTCAGCCAGAGAAGCAGCAGCTTTAATGACGCAATGTCAGAATAGCATGAGTAGTATATAATGGTGGCAATCATGATTTATGACTGACAGGTGGGTGACAGGTGGGGGTCAAAGGTCATGCGCGTACATGAGCGTCCTCGTGCGCGTGTGTGTGATCGTGCGTGATCGAATGATTTATAATTATCAGCTGCATGTGTATCAGTGGAGGAGGAGTGTCAGGACAAGGGCTATCCCATCCACACTGTTTTGTGAAGATGGTTAAATAAACTTGTTGTTAAACAGGTGTTATCTGAGCATCAAAGGCTGTAATTCTCCATGCTATTATAGTATCTGTTTTTTAACTATAAGACAATGCATACTTTAGCTGACTGGCATAAAAACAGACCATCACCTGTTGAAACCCTGCTGGATTCGTGTTTCCCACACTCTCTTTCCCACTCTATCTCATTACAAGAAGACTTCATCAAAAGGGCAAACCCATCCACACTGTTTGGGGGCTATGCTTAAATAAACTCTTTCTTTAACAGGGTGTATTTCTTCACACATGCAATTGTACAATCTGTTTTTTAACTAGAAGACTGGCTGAACTAAAAGTCGATGCAGAATTCAGCTGATGAAATCGTTCTTTATGCTGCTTTATTTTCACACGCAAATAATTACAGCAACGTTTTTTACTAAAAGTCGATGCAGTGCAAAAATACAGGTATAACTACAATTCCCGTCAGGCAATGTGGCGCCTTTTTACAACGTCACAACCAGCGACAGCGACCGGTCTTGTTGTTTAGAGATACAGTTGGGAGGACTATTGCTTTCACGTTTTTCCGAGCTCGTTAGTTTCTTAAAAAAAAAGAAAAGTTATGTGGTTATTTTTTAATTTGATTTAACAATCAGGATATAATGATAATAGGCAGGGCAGGACGCAGTGCTTTTCCAGAGCGAACAGGTGGTGGTTAAAAAAAAAGGACTGAGGGGAGGGTTTCAAACAAACAAACAGGACACACACTCAGTCATAAAAAAGGGTTTATAAAGCAAGCATGGCGAAGACCTCATTGTGAAGATGAACGCTGCGCCCTTTTCCGCGTTTTTCCACAGACTCCGGAGCAAACGCTACTCTCTCTGTCTTTTTAAATGGCTTCAGGTAAGCATATTTTACACAAAATTATGCGAAGCAAGCTGTATTCTGTATATCATCTCATTTCTTTTTAAAAAAAAAAAAATAATAATAATAATAATGGTGTGATGGTAGAATAGGTAATGACTCTAAAGCACCGCTCTTGGTCCTGCTGTTCCATTAATGATGCTGAGCTATAGAGGAATGGATGCTTTGACTGGAAAATAGGCTTTATCCCTCTGAAAGTGGCTCTTTTGATGACAGTTAGGTGCATTCATGCTGCACTTCCTTCTGAATGCAGGAAGTTTGTCCTATTTTAATTCACAAACCCATGTAGGCCTATATCTCAGATAGATCTGTGCTATGAAAGGGTATAAATAATGAAGGCTGCAGTCTTTATAAGTTAAAAAAGACCCACAGCACTGTTACGTAACAGTGGAATGAGTTATGAGGATAACAAATTAGCCAGAGTAGGCTTGAGTACAGTAACATTCAGGAGTAATCAGCTGCACTACTCTAACACAAAATTGGATTTGTGCTCATATTTGTCCTCTAAATGTAACCTCAGCTTTTTTCGCATCTATAAATGTCCTCTTGTTTCCCTTGGCAACTTCACCTCTTCTGAACATCGCAGCTTCTTGGTTACTGGCAAGGTCCCTCTTGCTTGTATCGTGGTTTAAGACTTGCAAAAATTCCTCATGTATCTTACAGGACAATCCTTATTCTCTGAACACGAGTCTCTCTCTGTCTCTTGCTCCTTATTGAGTGTTTCCAACACAGAAACTTTCAAAATTGTATCCAGTCTGATGGTGACATGCTAAACTGACATTGTTTATCTTGTTTAGTCCAAATCTTTGGATGCATGCTATCCACCTCATAGATCTATGTTTAAAACACAATACAGTTGTGGTCAAAGGTTTGTACAAACTCATCATGGGCATGGATCTCATGTTTTTTTTTTTATTATTTCTTTGAACTGTTCCTTTTCCAGGATGGAATTATTGGACTCAAATTTAAAGATACACCCCACTAATGGTATAATGTCCCTTAGCAAGTTGCACCTCAGCCAGATGCTTTTTGGTATCCATCAACCAGCCTCTGACATAGTTATTTCACTACTGTTCTTGGCAGAATTAGTAGAGTTAATTTACATTGGTTGGTTTCCTGGCATGGCACCAGTTTTTAAGCGTAGGCCACAAATTTTCACAAATCACGCTCAGGACTGCTGACATGGGTGATGTGGGGGAGGTGTGGTGTCGTTGGTCTGGTGGGGGTGTGATAGGGGGATGTTAGAACAGGTGGACTAGTGTTGGTGTTGGTAGGATTTGTGTATGTGTGGGGGTCGTTGTTGTTGATCTGTGTGGATGAGGTTTTCTAAGTTATCTCCTTCTCCACTCTGTGGGATTTTGCATTTGCTTAGAGTCCATTTTTGCTTAAACTGTGAACTTTATTTAGACAAAGCTTGTAAAGTGTGTATAAAGGACCATTGCTGCAATAATGTTTTCAGAGTGTTGAATGTTTTGATTTTTGGATACATAAACACCACAACCTTGTGTGATGGTATTAATTTCACCTCATAGTTTTAAGTAATATAATTCAATACAAATGATTTTACTCATAAAACAAAGCCTAGTAGCTAATCCTAACTGATATTCAGCGCTGATTGAGTAAACTTTGAGCTTTCTTTCATGTGTGTTGTTAGAATATAGTTAATGCTTTTCTCTCTCTTATACAGCTGCTTTAAACTAAAACCACAATAGGAGAGACATACAAACTGTGGAGATAAACAAAATACTTTGTGTGGCTACATGTTCACTAGTCCTGCATGTCCAACATGGAGTTTGTGAACTGTTTGGTGTGATATATGAACATATAAAGTCTTTATGGATCAAACAGCAGATGAATAGACGGGTAATTATCTTTAAGAATAATGTTGATAATAGCTGTGCTGAAGTACGAAGATGCTTTAACACCTTTAGGGTTTATGAGCAGCGCTGTGTGGACTTTTTTTTTCTTTTTTTTTTCCTTTTAAGCTCAATAACCCGTCTGTAGCACACGCTTGAAACACAAAAATATATAATTGCATTAAGTTTTGGTCTTTTGTAGCATGGATCATAACTATACGAACCATCAAGTGTCTGATCAATACTTTGACAGGAGACAGTGTGCAGATTTGTGTATAAAACCGCTGATGTCTCACCAGTACTGCATTACAAACTTTTATTTTAAAAACATCTTGTTGCAGACTTTGTGCATCAACAAACAGTGATATGAAAAATTACTTAAGACCACTATAGTGAAATCAAACTAAGATGATATTTTAGCAAGGAAAGGATCCATTGAGATTAAAAATCTCTTATTTTTCATGGGTGTTCAGACTAAGATAAGCATCAGTAGAATATAATCATGTAAAACAGAAATACAAACATCACATAGTTAAAATACATGTTCATAGACATAAAATAATTAAAAATTGATAACATAAGTTAAGTGTGTGAGGTTTCACAACCTGCGCAAATCTCTCTTCTGTGTTTTTGAATAATCATGTTTAGAACGGACTTGACGGTAAGTTTCACAAAGTCGAGCACGACCGCATGTAGCTGACACGTCTCCACCAGATCGTACTTCTGTGACATTGTAAAATTCTCACACTGTGCAAACGCTGCAGGACCAAGCTTATAACCTAAGTCCTGACCTCATCCTACTGGTCGTATGCAGGAACTGCTGTTTTATTCGCACAGAGCACAGGACGTGCGCTGAAGCAGTCACAGTGTTCCATTAACTAGCTAACCTCATACCAGACAGCGTGCGTAATTCACATCTCAAATTAATAATAATGAAAGAGAGCAGCAAAACATAGCTGATAACTCTATAACTAAACACATATACACCGCCATGAGAACTCCCATGATCCTTTGCTCTGATGCTAACCCTGTGTGCAGACTACGATACAGAAAAAACAAACGTATTTTAAGTTGTGATGTTTCCACACCATATTTCTGTGCTGACTTTAGACTCTTTGTGCAGGCAAACGGTTAGAGGATATGTCCTATGATGCTGAAAGCTATTATAGATGCTTTTGGGAAAAATAAAAAAGTAGTTTATTTATCCAGGTCAAAAGACAGGTTTAACCATCAAGTTGTGGATTTTAAATCGTACATAGGAGTGGGGAGTGATCATAGGAGGGGTGATGCAGAAGATTATGGTATCATTCAATGCACACTGTGGTTAAAGTGTGTGAAAAAACGCATATCTTTAATGATTAAATGATCTTCTACACTCCTTAGTGTTTTAGGGAAATAGCTCCTGATGTTATTCAACTCCTCCTGTCAGGGGTTCTTGTCGAGCTTACATTTGATCAAAACAACTGTGCATGTGAAGTTTTTGATTCTTTATGAATAAAAACAATTAAGGCCTCGCATGACTGAGACTTGGGGGCTTTTTTAGGGACGTACATCTATTTGATGATACTTTATTGATCCCACAATGGGGAAATTACAGTTAACAGAACACCCATCCAAGAAGACAAACAGAACAAACATGGGGAGATAGGTGAACTGTGGCCATGCTGCCCCCCTTCTGGAGGCGCTGCCATTAAAAAGACAGAAACAATAGTGAAAACATATAGGGATGAGTGAGGAAAAAAAAAAAAAAACTTTGTGTACATATGCACATACACAGTATAAGGTTACAAAAACCTCTGCGACAGAGCAGAAACATATTTGCACATTTAAAGCCAGGATAGCAATATGGTGGGTAAGGTCAGGAGGGGATGCAGACGGAGACGAGAGGGTGGGGGCAATGTGAAGTCAGATGCCAGCTCCTAGCCAAAACAGTTCACTGTTAGTGATGGAATTTCATCAGCGGCCGTGGTACACCAGACCCAGCTTCACAAATCACAAAGTGGAGTGGGGGTAATACTAATCTAAACCTGTGATGTTTTACTTTATGCTCTGACTTTATCGAGTCAAATTTATAATGTTGAATGATGAGAAACTAATGCCATGATCCTTTTCACAGTGATGATGGGTTTATTATTATTATTATTGAATAAAAACAGACTATTCAAAAGTTTTAACTGTGGATTTTAAAAAAACTGAAACTAAAGTAACACACACCCTGGTAATTGGGAATGAATAGTTAAAGTGTACATGGATGAGTGCCGACCTCTTTTGTACCTGAAAATTAGAGTTAGTGTTTTTTAAGAAAATGCAGATGTGATAACAAATAGAATACAATAACCCTTTTTTTCCCCCCACCTTAGATAGGAAAATACACAGCTATTGCTTTAACCATAGTTTGTTTTTGTTTGGGGTATAGTATGTGGTGTTTTATGAATGAAAAGATGTTTTAAACATATATTGCACTGTGTTTTCCGTGAGGAATGCAGAGTTAAAAATGAGCAGCCTGTACAGTTTTTAACATTGATTTTTATTTCAACCCCATAAACCAAAAATACAGAGAATGTATTACATACACATCCTGTGTTTGCCTAGCCAATAGTTTTCCACCATGAGAAGCTGTGCTGGTAAGTCCTCAAAGACATACTCCTCCTTCAGTTCATAACGCACACTCTCTATTGCTTCTATGATGTTTAATGCATCTTTCAATTCAGACGCCTGAGCGTCCACAATGTGTGTGAAATCCTTACGTGCGTCCAGACTGTTTGACCATAAGAAAAGCCTGATGGCAGGAATGAGACGATCCGACCAGAATCTTTTCATCACTTCGTCGTAATGAAGACCGTAGAAGAAATCAGGAATATGCTGCATACAACCGTGGTGCTTATCGATAGGACGTTTGACTTGACATTCGTAGCATATCTCTTCATGATACTTCTCCACCGCTGTACACAGAAGTCGTAGTGTGACGAGCTTAACGGCCGCGACGCCGTGCTTCGTCAGTTGCTCTTCAGGTATTTGGTGAGTTGGTGAAAGTGAAGAAGATGAGGAATCAGGAGGAGGAGGAACGGTCATCATCTGTGATGGTTGTGAAGTTGTAACAGTTGAAGTTTTAACGTCTGGAAAAATAAAAAATTGTTAGTTATGTAGCCATCATTCATGTAATACACAATGATGGTTGTATGTAATGATACAACTGAGTGTTACAACAGGACAATGATCCCAATGATCCCAAACACATTGCTAGCAGACCAACATTAAGCTGCTGGAATTTCCTTCCCAAATCCTTGAAAATTTGTGGCCTACGCTTAAAAACTGGTGCCATGCCAGGAAACCAACCAATGTAAATTAACTCTACTAATTCTGCCAAGAACAGTAGTGAAATAACTATGTCAGAGGCTGGTTGATGGATACCAAAAAGCATCTGGCTGAGGTGCAACTTGCTAAGGGACATTATACCATTAGTGGGGTGTATCTTTAAATTTGAGTCCAATAATTCCATCCTGGAAAAGGAACAGTTCAAAGAAATAATAAAAAAAAAAACATGAGATCCATGCCCATGATGAGTTTGTACAAACTTTTGAGCACAACTGTATTGTGTTTTAAACATAGATCTATGAGGTGGATAGCATGCATCCAAAGATTTGGACTAAACAAGATAAACAATGTCAGTTTAGCATGTCACCATCAGACTGGATACAATTTTGAAAGTTTCTGTGTTGGAAACACTCAATAAGGAGCAAGAGACAGAGAGAGACTCGTGTTCAGAGAATAAGGATTGTCCTGTAAGATACATGAGGAATTTTTGCAAGTCTTAAACCAAGATACAAGCAAGAGGGACCTTGCCAGTAACCAAGAAGCTGCGATGTTCAGAAGAGGTGAAGTTGCCAAGGGAAACAAGAGGACATTTATAGATGCGAAAAAAGCTGAGGTTACATTTAGAGGACAAATATGAGCACAAATCCAATTTTGTGTTAGAGTAGTGCAGCTGATTACTCCTGAATGTTACTGTACTCAAGCCTACTCTGGCTAATTTGTTATCCTCATAACTCATTCCACTGTTACGTAACAGTGCTGTGGGTCTTTTTTAACTTATAAAGACTGCAGCCTTCATTATTTATACCCTTTCATAGCACAGATCTATCTGAGATATAGGCCTACATGGGTTTGTGAATTAAAATAGGACAAACTTCCTGCATTCAGAAGGAAGTGCAGCATGAATGCACCTAACTGTCATCAAAAGAGCCACTTTCAGAGGGATAAAGCCTATTTTCCAGTCAAAGCATCCATTCCTCTATAGCTCAGCATCATTAATGGAACAGCAGGACCAAGAGCGGTGCTTTAGAGTCATTACCTATTCTACCATCACACCATTATTATTATTATTATTTTTTTTTTTTTAAAAAGAAATGAGATGATATACAGAATACAGCTTGCTTCGCATAATTTTGTGTAAAATATGCTTACCTGAAGCCATTTAAAAAGACAGAGAGAGTAGCGTTTGCTCCGGAGTCTGTGGAAAAACGCGGAAAAGGGCGCAGCGTTCATCTTCACAATGAGGTCTTCGCCATGCTTGCTTTATAAACCCTTTTTTATGACTGAGTGTGTGTCCTGTTTGTTTGTTTGAAACCCTCCCCTCAGTCCTTTTTTTTTAACCACCACCTGTTCGCTCTGGAAAAGCACTGCGTCCTGCCCTGCCTATTATCATTATATCCTGATTGTTAAATCAAATTAAAAAATAACCACATAACTTTTCTTTTTTTTTAAGAAACTAACGAGCTCGGAAAAACGTGAAAGCAATAGTCCTCCCAACTGTATCTCTAAACAACAAGACCGGTCGCTGTCGCTGGTTGTGACGTTGTAAAAAGGCGCCACATTGCCTGACGGGAATTGTAGTTATACCTGTATTTTTGCACTGCATCGACTTTTAGTAAAAAACGTTGCTGTAATTATTTGCGTGTGAAAATAAAGCAGCATAAAGAACGATTTCATCAGCTGAATTCTGCATCGACTTTTAGTTCAGCCAGTCTTCTAGTTAAAAAACAGATTGTACAATTGCATGTGTGAAGAAATACACCCTGTTAAAGAAAGAGTTTATTTAAGCATAGCCCCCAAACAGTGTGGATGGGTTTGCCCTTTTGATGAAGTCTTCTTGTAATGAGATAGAGTGGGAAAGAGAGTGTGGGAAACACGAATCCAGCAGGGTTTCAACAGGTGATGGTCTGTTTTTATGCCAGTCAGCTAAAGTATGCATTGTCTTATAGTTAAAAAACAGATACTATAATAGCATGGAGAATTACAGCCTTTGATGCTCAGATAACACCTGTTTAACAACAAGTTTATTTAACCATCTTCACAAAACAGTGTGGATGGGATAGCCCTTGTCCTGACACTCCTCCTCCACTGATACACATGCAGCTGATAATTATAAATCATTCGATCACGCACGATCACACGCACGCGCACGAGGACGCTCATGTACGCGCATGACCTTTGACCCCCACCTGTCACCCACCTGTCAGTCATAAATCATGATTGCCACCATTATATACTACTCATGCTATTCTGACATTGTGTCATTAAAGCTGCTGCTTCTCTGGCTGACCACTAGAGTGAGCGTAGTCACAGCAAAACGCAACAAGATATTTTTCTTGTTCAGCAGGAGTTTGCTTGAGTGTCAATATAAAAAGTTTTAAAGTGTTATAAATGGCCTGAACAAATAAACACACACTGAAATTTTGTCTCAAACATGAAGAAAGAAGGTGCAGAAAACTGTGGAAATAATGAGTATAACATCATTGAATATGAAAAGATTTAAAGTTCAAAACACAATGGAAAATCTTTTAAGTTTAGGGTAAAGTGGGACTTGAACCTGCTCTGTCTGCGTCCATGGTCCCTTCTTCTACCACTGAGCCAACAGTAATGTCACACAAGCAGGGAGGTTTGCATGCATACATATTGGAGAGCTCTGCCAAGCTGAATGCTTGTAAATGCGCCAATTGAAAACACCTGCCAGGTGCACTGCTTACCTGCTGAGATGCATGCTCTCTCTCAAATTTGCCTCGGCGCACCTGTCAAATAACTGCTTCTAAGTCAAAAGCCGTAGCTCCTATCAAAGTCATTTTTGAACTGTGAGCGTCACAAGGACCTGCTCTAAACAGTGGTGTAATTTTTATTTTCCTGGGCTCAAAAGTGTAGCTGTGGGAGCAGTTTAAAAAAGGTGCTCATTTTTGCTTTGGAGAAAATCACCTCTCTGAAATTACTATGGAGGTTAATGAAGGAGTTGGAAGGTACTCCCTCTGTTTGAACGCTTACAGTTTAGAAAGTGTACATTTGACAGGGTTTAGAGACACATTGTTTGAAAGTAGAGAAGCAGCTCTACATTTTGAGCATAAAATGATGGCTGTAGTGCAAAGAGTGTGGACACAGTGGCAGTTTAAAAATAAATTTTCCACCTGAAAGTTTTGAAGTCTCTCACTATACTAATCAGGCTCCCACTCTAGCAAACGCAACACACAACCATTATAAACTCTGAAACGGCTGAAAAAACACCTTAAACGTACTTAAATGCTCACTGTGCTTAAACCGTAAAAGATTTTGAAACACCAAGTAATAGCTGAATAGCTGAAAGGCTTGGCTTCATTTTAAAGCTTAAAAGGTTTTTCTAGCTGAAAGTATGCTGAAGTTATTAGCTTTTAAAGCCTGAAAGGATTTGAAAAGGATTTGAAACTTCCCCATTCATTTTGAATGGCAAAAATGAAGATTATAAAAAGTTCAATATCTTAAAAAGTATAAAGGTTACAAAAAAGAAAAGTAATAGCATAAATCTCCAGAACAGGCTGAACGTTTTGATACCAGAACGGTGTCTGTAGCCCAAACGCTGCTTGAGTTTTTAGCGACCGAAGGTTTTTGGAGTACAAGAACAATACTGTGAATGCTTTGCAGCATTCACAGTAATTAGTAAAGCTGAAAATATTAAAAAGACTATAAAATCCTAACATGTGCATTACAAACTGAAAAGTCTGTAATAATAAATAAAACTGAAAATAATAAATAAATACATAATAGTCAACCAGGTGAAAAACAGTGTACAAGAAAAATGGAATGAGACACATAAATACACAATGATATGCACGGAAAGACAATGATATAATCAAACACTGAAATACGAGTGGCAAAGGATAATGACCCAAACTGAAAATTACAAACAGGGTCTCAAATCGAATTCTTCATTCAGACCATAAGGAGATAAAGTGTTGAGGGTTTATATCCAATACGCTTCCCTCTTAAGTAAGAGAATTAGTATTACTGCCACGTCACAATGGTTTTATGGCTTCTATGCCACAGTAATGTAAAGGTGATATGTTGTGTGAAGCCTGGGTAAAATGGATTGAAACCAAACTTTTAGTATCATGATCAGGGATGTTTGAGCAATGTTCTGATATTCTAGTTTTCAGCTGTCGTGGGGTTCTGCCAACATAGACCAAACCACACGGGCATTTAAGCATGTATATGACGTTAGTGGTTTGACATGTAATGATTAATTCTATAGGGTTTGTCTGATCGTGGGTGATGAAAAATATTGTTTTTTTGAGTGAAGTTGCATTGAGTGCAATGCCTGCAGTGATAATTACCAGGTGGTATATCTCTGAGGAAATGGTTGGTTTTTGGATCGGGAGGCAGGATCTAACTGAGTAGTTTCTCACATTAGGAGATCTCTTATAAACAAACCTCAGTGGTGCATGTAAAGATGTAAGAGAGAGGTCTGAACTGATGATATGCCAATGTTTATTAATAATCATTTTTAACTCAGTGCAAAAAGGAGAATATTGTATAATACAATTAATATTATTCACCACCTTTTTGGGTTTAGTATTATGCAGACAGTCTAGTTGTGAAATGTCTGAGAAACGTTGACATGCTTCTGTGACCCGTTTGTGTTTGTGTTGTCTCGCCTTAAACTGTTGTTCTAAAATGTCTGATTGTAATTGAAAATTCTCATCAGTACTACAAATGCTTTGGATGTGATTAAATTGAGAAAGAGGAAAACTGTTTTTAAGAGCAGGAGGATGAAATGATCGTCCATGAGGAATGGTGTTTCTATCCGCGCTTTTACGGAATAAATCGGTTTCAAGTCGATTGCCACTCCTATAAAATCTAATGTCTAAAAACTGCATAGTGTTAGCATCATACTCCATGGTGAATTTAAGACTGTAATCATAGTGTTGACAAATTTCAAGAACTCAGTAAGTTGTGATTGAGAACCTGACATATGAAAAAATATCATCAGTGTACCTTTTCCAGTAGGATATAAAGGGCAGGAAAGGGTTAACAGCTTTATCAGAGATTAAATTTTTCTCCAAAAAAACACGACATACAAGGAGCCAAAGCTGGGGGCCATTTTTGCTCCCATGATGGTTAGGTTGAATGACCACCTTAAGAGTGGGCGGATATATAAACATGTGCTTTGCATTGACTCATTAAGTCTGAAGAAGGCCATGTTGGCCCAAAACGTTACTTTTTAAGGTCTGTTCAGATTAACAATTTCCAGGAGCGCTCTGGTGTCGTAGGGGTCGGGTGCAGTGTGTGTCGGGCGGTGGCCGAGGGCGGAGGCCCTAGCGGACCGATCCCCGGTTATCGAAACTGGCTATTGGGACATGGAATGTCACCTCTCTGGTGGGGAAGGAGCCTGAGCTAGTGCGTGAGGTTGAGAGATACCAGCTAGATATAGTTGGGCTCACCTCAACGCATGGCCTGGGCTCTGGAACCAGCTTCCTGGAGAAGGGCTGGACTCTGTTCCAGTCTGGAGTTGCTCTCGGTGAGATGCGGCGAGCTGGGGTGGGTATTCTTGTATCCCCCCTGCTTTCTGCTTGTACGTCGGAGTTTACACCGGTGGACAAGAGGGTAGTTTCCCGGCGCCTTCGGGCTGGGGAACGGGTCCTGACTGTTGCTTGCGCTTATGCGCCGAATGACAGTTCAGATTACCCACCCTTTTTGGAGTCGCTGGGCAGGGTGCTGGAGGGTGCTCCATCTGGGGACTCCATAGTCTTGCTGGGAGACTTCAACGCTCACGTGGGCAATGACAGTGAGACCTGGAGGGGCGTGATTGGGAGGAACGGCCTGCCCGATCTGAACCCGAATGGTGTTTTGTTATTGGACTTCTGTGCAAACCACAGTTTGTCCATAACAAACACCATGTTCGAACATAAGGATGTCCATAAGTGCACATGGCACCAGGACACCCTAGGTCGCAGGTCGATGATTGATTTTGTAATCGTATCATCAGATCTGCAGCCGTATGTTCTGGACACTCGGGTGAAGAGAGGAGCTGAGCTGTCAACTGATCACCACCTGGTGGTGAGTTGGATCAGGTGGCGGGGGAAGATGCTGGACAGACCTGGCACACCTAAACGTATTGTGAGGGTGTGCTGGGAACGCCTGGCAGAAGCCCCAGTCCGGGAGATCTTCAACTCCCACCTCCGGCAGAACTTCGACAGCATTCTGAGGGAGGCTGAGGACATTGAGTCCAAATGGACCATGTTCCGCACCTCCATTGTTGAGGCTGCTGCTCAGAGCTGTGGCTGCAAGGTGGTTGGTGCCTGTCGTGGTGGTAACCCCCGAACCAGATGGTGGTCACCGGAGGTGAAGGGAGCCATCAAGCTGAGGAAGGAGTCCTATCGGGCTTGGTTAGCCTGTGGGACTCCGGAGGCAGCTGACAGGTATCGGCAGGCCAAGCAGAATGCAGCTCGGGCAGTGGCCGAAGCAAAAACTCGGGTGTGGGAGGAGTTCAGTGAGGCTATGGAAAAAGACTTTCGGACGGCATCGAAGCAATTCTGGCAAACCGTCAGGCGACTCAGGAGGGGAAAGCAGTGCTCCACTCACACGGTTTATAGTGCGGGTGGGGTGCTGCTGACCTCAACTGAGGCTATAGTCGGACGGTTAAAAGAATACTTCGAGGACCTCCTGAATCCCACTGACACGCCTTCTGTAGTGGAAACAGAGTCTGGGGATGAGGGAGATGACTTGACCATCACTGGGGGTGAGGTCACTGAGGCAGTTAAACAACTCCTTGGTGGCAAGGCCCCTGGGGTGGATGAGATTCGCCCTGAGTTCCTGAAGGCTCTGGATGTTGTAGGGCTGTCTTGGTTGACACGCCTCTGCAACATCACGTGGAGATCTGGGGCAGTGCCATTGGATTGGCAGACCGGGGTGGTGTCCCCATCTTTACGAAGGGAGACTACTAGAATGCCCAGGAAAAATGGCCAGAGGTCATCAGCTGCCATAGCCACTTCAGTCATGGTGGCCCACTATCAGTCACCCTCAATAATGGGGTGGTGTCCCCATCTTTACGAAGGGAGACCGGAGGGTGTGCTCCAACTTTCGGGGGATCACACTCCTCAGCCTCCCCGGTAAGGTCTATGCCAGGGTGCTGGAAAGGAGGGTCCGTCCGTTAGTCGAACCTCGGATCCAGGAGGAACAATGCGGTTTCTGGTCGCGGAACGCTGGACCAGCTCTTTATCCTCTCAAGGATATTCGAGTGTGCTTGGGAGTTTGCCCAACCAGTGTACATGTGCTTTGTGGACTTGGAGAAGGCATTCGACCGTGTCCCTCGGGGTGTCCTTTGGGAGGTCCTGCGGGAGTATGGGGTATCTGGCCCTTTGTTGCGGGCCATTCAGTCTTTGTACAACCGCAGTGAGAGCTTGGTCCATATAGCCGGTAATAAGTCGGATTCGTTTCCTGTGGGTGTTGGACTCCGTCAGGGCTGCCCTTTGTCACCGATTCTGTTCATAATTTTTATGGACAGAATTTCTAGGCGTAGCCAGGTGACGGAAGGCTTCTTCCTTGGTGGCCTCAGAGTCTCATCTCTGCTTTTTGCGGATGATGCGGTTCTGTTGGCTTCATCAGGGGGTGGCCTCCAGCTCGCAGTGGAACGGTTCGCAGCCGAGTGTGAAGCGGCCGGCATGAGAATCAGCACCTCTAAGTCTGAGGCCATGGTCCTCAGCCGGAAAAAGGTGGAGTGCCCTCTCCGGCTCAGGAACGAGTTCTTGCCCCAAGTGGAGGAGTTCAAGTATCTCGCGGTCTTGTTCACGAGTGATGGGAGAAGGGAGCGGGAGATCGACAGACGGATCGGGGCTGCTTCTGCAGTGATGCGGACGCTGCACCGGTCTGTCGTGGTGAAGAGAGAGCTTAGTGTAAAAGCGAAGCTCTCAATTTACCGGTCGATCTACGTTCCTACCCTCACCTATGGTCATGAGCTTTGGGTAGTGACCGAAAGAATAAGATCGCGAATACAAGCGGCAGAAATGAGTTTCCTTTGAAGGGTGGCTGGCCTCTCCCTTAGAGATAAGGTGAGGAGTGCGGCCATCCGGGAGGGGCTCAGAGTAGAGCCGCTGCTCCTCCACATTGAAAGGAGCCAGTTGAGGTGGCTCGGGCATCTGATTAGGATGCCTCCTGGCTCTTAGGTGAGGTGTTCCGGGCATGTCCCACCGGGAGGAGGCCCCGGGGCAGACCCAGGACACGCTGGAGGGATTATATCTCTCGGCTGGCGTGGGAACGCCTTGGGGTCCCTCCGGATGAGCTGGGGAGAGGGAAGCCTGGGCTTCTTTGCTTAGGCTCCTGCCCCCGCGACCCGGCCCCGGATAAGCGGGAGAGGATGGATGGATGGATGGATGGCTCTGGTGTGTGAAATTCGATGTTTTCCACAGTTACAAAATTACCCTGCTTAACGGCATGCTGAGTAATGCTAGCTAGGCAGGTATGGGTGTGTTAGCGGCTGCGAGAGGCTCCGTGGCTGCAGAACATTGAAGAAGAGGAAAGAGAGATGGAGGATGAAGAAAAGAGGGCGGAGATGAAGCAGAAGAACTTTGGCTCCAGAGAGGAGCTGTGTCTGCTGTTTAGTAAAACAATAAAGCAGCAGCAGAGCAGCAATCAAACCAATTTGTTAAACAGGGTGTAATGAAATCCCCAAAAACATCATTTTTAATATCAGTACAGCTGATATTAATATCCAGGTTAAAGAGGAACTGAAAGCTGTGGGTGTCTGGATCAGCGGGAGAGACTGCTGGGAATCAAAGTGGTCCAAGAAAGGAAGTGAAATGAAAGAAGTCTTGAAATGGGAAGACAAAAACAGTGATTCTAAAGCTGCTGTGAAGATGCTTCAGAGCCACATTGAGTCCAGATTCCTGTTCTTATCAAGTGTGTTTGCACAAAAATCCATCCTGACTCTGAATAAACTGTGAGCCAAACTGGTCTGGGGGACAAACCGTGAGCTCACACAAAGATCTTTAATGATCAGAGTCAAATAAACGCTGCTTTAGGAGCAGCTGATCTCAGCATCTGCTAAAAATCCCTTTGACTACAAATCTATCCAATGCAGTGAGCAGAGGAACGCTGTGGATCAGTGGGAATAAAGCTCCCTGCTCCACATTCAAAGACCAGATCCAATGTCCCTGACTATAAACTCTTCTTTGGAGCTTTGACTGAAGCATGGAAACATTTCAGGATAAAGTGGACAGCCTACAAAGAGCAGCAGTGAAAGCTCATCATCATAAATACTGAGTAATAACTTCACTCTCATACAGCGTCACTAAAATCACTTTAACCATCAGGGTCATCCTGCTGATCCAACTACAACACTGAGTTTGTACAAACACGTTTCTCCATCATTTTGTTTGCTTTATGAGGAAAATGATTCAATAACTTCCTGCTAATACACAACATTTCATCATATTTCCTCATCAGACGAGCTCTGAGTTTGTCTGCTTTAAGAATCGCACTGGGAAAAGGTGTTGTTGGAGTTCCAAGATGGGAATTTCTTTCCAGCTTCACCTTTAAAAGTGAAGCCATGAAGGAAAAACACGACTTTTTCAAGTGTTTCTAGTTTTTATTCTAAATGTGCAACTTTAATCTGAAAGTTCAGTTTTTCTCTTGTTGTGTTGGTTTGAAGCTGCATCCTGTTGGCTTCAGCTGTTTGGAGTTTTTCTAAACTTCTCCATTCTGAACCTTCTTCAGCTCTGATTATGAAACACTCAATGATTTCAGACTTTGTCTAATAAACTCACATCTTTGATTCTTTATACAGATTGGAGCGCTGTGGTTTGTCAGAGATCAGCTGTGATTATCTGGCTGCAGCTCTGAAGTCCAACCCCTCCCATCTGAGACAGCTGGACCTGAGCTGGAACAACCAGCTGCAGGATCCAGGAGTGAAGCATCTGTGTGGTTTTCTGGAGAGTCCACGATGTGTTCTTGAAGCTCTGAGGTCAGTCTCCATGTTTTAGTTGTGCTGAGATGAATCTGATGTGAAACACTAAACTGCAGACATAAGGCTGATATTATACTGATCCACACTGAGGATCTTCATGGTAAAGCCTGTTTTCTTCTTCTCTGCTTTAGTCCATTGACTGTAGCAGAACAATGTTCACATTTCAAAGCTTCAAGCAGTGATGCTCAACTTATGGCCCGCGGCCCACATGCGGCCCTCCGCAGGGTGCTGCCCGGCCTGCGGACCTTTCCTAACTCAGAGAGAGGACCCTGATTAACTGAGTACTGTTCTTACTCACAGTTCTAAGTATGAGACACAACCATTAATAACCACAGCTAACTCTCTGTAGCAGGTCAAAGGTCATGGCACACAGCAGTCTGTGAAACACAAACAGGTTGGAGCAGGAATTATTGCACAGTTACAAAGTGAGTCTCAGTAGAACACACATCCAAAATTAAAGGGTGCAGGAAAAATGAAGAATCAATGGAAAACAGAATTCTGGACACCAGAGAACTCCTGGAAAATTTTAATCTGAACAGACCTTAAAAAGTAACGTTTAGGGCCAACATGGCCTTCTTCAGACTGAATGAGTCGATGCAAAGCACATGTTTATATATCCGCCCACTCTTAAGGTGGTCATTCAATTGTGATTGCTCAATGCCCTAATATGGAAAAAGAGGGGGAGGGAATCACACCCCAAACAATCATGGATAGTTGAAATAAATTAGTGAAGCTGAAAATATTAAAAAGACTATAAAATCCTAACATGTGCATTACAAACTGAAAAGGCCTTGAAAAGTTAATAAATAAATCTTAGGGGCTAATCACAAGGACAGAATAATACATATAATAAATAAATAAATAATAGTCAACAAGGTGAAAAACAGTGTACAAGAAAAATGGAATGAGACACACAAATACACAATGATATGCATGGAAAGACAATGAAATAATCAAACACTGAAATAGGAGTGGCAAAGGATACTGACCCAAACTGAAAATTACAAACAGGGTCTCAAATCGAATTCTTCATTCAGACCATAAGGAGATAAAGTGTTGAGGGTGTATATCCAATACGCTTCCCTCTTAAGTAAGAGAATTAGTATTACTGCCACGTCGTGATGGTTTTATGGCTTCTATGCCACAGTAATGTAAAGAAGACATGTTGTGTGCAGACTGGGTAAAATGGATTGAAACCAAACTTTTAGTATCATGATCAGGGATGTTTGAGCGATGTTCTGATATTCTAGTTTTCAGCTGTCGTGGGGTTCTGCCAACATAGACAAAACCACACGGGTATTTAAGCATGTATATGACGTTAGTGGTTTGACATGTAATGATTAAATCTATAGGGTTTGTCCGATCGTAGGTGATAAAAAATACTGGTTTTGTGAGTGAAGTTGCATTGAGTGCAATGCCTGCAGTGATATTTACCAGATGGTATCTCTGAGGAAATGGTTGGTTTTTGGATCGGGAGGCAGGATCTAACTAAGTAGTTTCTCACATTAGGAGGTCTCTTATAAACAAACCTCAGTGGTGTAAAGATTTAAGAGAGGGGTCAGAACTGATGATATGCCAATGTTTATTAATAATCATTTTTAACTCAGTGGAAAAAGGAGAATAGTGTATAATACAATTAATATTATTCACCACCTTTTTGGGTTTAGTATTATGCAGACAATCTAGCTGTGAAATGACTGAGAAACGTTGACGTGCTTCTGTGACCCGTTTGTGTTCGTGGTGTCTCGCCTTAAACTGTTGTTCTAAAATATCTGATTGTGATTCTCATCAGTACTGCAAATGCTTTGGATGTGATTAAATTGAGAAAGAGGAAAACTCTTTTTAAGAGCGGGAGGATGAAATGATCGTCCATGAGGAATGGTGTTTCTATCCGCGCTTTTACGGAATAAATCGGTTTCAAGTCGATTGCCACTCCTATAAAATCTACTGTCTAAAAACTGCATAGTGTTAGCATCATACTCCATGGTGAATTTAAGACTGTAATCATAGTGTTGACAAATTTCAAGAACTCCATAAGTTGTGATTGAGAACCTGACATATGAAAAAATATCATCAGTGTACCTTTTCCAGTAGGATATAAAGGGCAGGAAAGGGTTAACAGCTTTATCAGAGATTAAAATTGTCTCCAAAAAAACACAACATACAAGGAGTCAAAGCTGGGGGCCATTTTTGCTGCCATGATGGTTAGGTTGAATGACCACCTTAAGAGTGGGCGGATATAAACGTGTGCTTTGCATCGACTCATTAAGTCTGAAGAAGGCCATGTTGGCCCGAAACGTTACTTTTTAAGGTCTGTTCAGATTAACAATTTCCAGGAGTTCTCTGGTGTGTGGAATTCTGTTTTCCACAGTTACAAAATGACCCTGCTGAACGGCATGCTGGGTAATGCTAGCTAGGCAGGTATGGGTGTGTTGGCGGCTGCGAGAGGCTCCGTGGCTGCAGAACATTGAAGAAGAGTAAAGAGAGATGGAGGATGAAGAAAAGAAGGCGGAGATGAAGCAGAAGAACGTTGGCTCCAGAGAGGAGCTGTGTCTGCTGTTTAGTAAAACAATAAAGCAGCAGCAGAGCAGCAATCAAACCAGTTTGTTATACAGAGTCTAATGAAATCCCCAAAAACATCGTAGTTAGATTCCCACTGCTCCTTTAAACAGCTGAGTTTTAGACGGGATGTGAAGAGTGATGGACGGTCGACGTCCTTCAAGGATGGTGGGAGTGAGTTCCAGAGACAAGAGGCTGAGGAACAGAACGCTCTGGACCCCATCGTAGATAGAAGAACAGCAGGTGTAGTGAGAAGATGAAGAAGAGGAACCAAGTGTAGGTGAGGGAGTGTAAGAATGAATGAGAGCAGTGATGTGTGGGGGTGCAGGGGTATGAAGAGGTCTGTAGGTGAGGAGGAGGAGCTTATATTCAGTACGAGGGTTCATAGGGAGCCAGTGGAGTTCCTGAAGGGTGGGGGGTGACGTGTTGAGTGGAGGAGGTTCAGGTTATGAATTCTGGATCATCTGAAGTTTGCAGAGAAGTTTGAGCCATAAAGCAGAAAGAAGTGAGTCACAGCAATCAATGCAAGAAGGGAGCAGGGCATGAACAAGGATGGTGGTGCTGACAGGTGTGAGGGATGGATGAAGGTGGGTGATGGTGGGTAGATGGAAACATGCAGAGTAAGGCCATTGATGTGGGCCTCATCTGGATGAAAGTAGAAGCAGCTCAGTGAAGCTCGATCCCAGATCTTTGGTTAGAAAGGAACATCAGAGATACACTGCAGCACACACACATTACACCAACTGTTTTTCTAACAAAGGTCACATCATTGACCTTTATTAACCTTCATCTGAGACCTTTGTAGTGATTGGATCAGCTCAGAGAGGGGAGGGGTCACAGTGCTGTTGCCAGGCAAAGTCCAAAGGTCAAAGGTTGTTCCCACCTTGAATGCACGAGTCTGGCTCTGGTCTTTCCTCGGGTGGGAGAGAGCCAGACTGAAGTCTTTGAAAACTTTGACACTGACGTCTCTCATAATGAAGACCATAGAGAGGCTCGTCCTGGATCAGCTCCGGCCCATGGTCCGGCCATTTCTGGACCCCCTCCAGTTTGCCTACCAGCCCCGCCTGGGAGCCGAGGACACCATCATCTATCTGCTAAACCGAGTCTACGCTCACCTGGATAAGCCAGCCAGCACTGTGAGGGTCATGTTCTTTGACTTCTCAAATGCATTCAACACCATTCAGCCTGCTTTTCTGGGTGATAAGTTGACAGCGATGCAGGTAGATGTCCCCCTTGTGTCCTGGATTGTTGACTGGTACCTGACTGGCAGACCACAGTATGTACGCCTGCAGCACTGTGTGTCTGACAGAGTAGTCAGCAGCACTGGAGCCCCACAGGGAACTGTCCTCTCTCCCTTCCTCTTATCCCTCTACACCACAGACTTCAGCTACTGCTCAGAGATCTGCCATCTTCAGAAGGTTTCTGATGACTCTGCAATAGTTGGATGTATCAGCAGGGGGGATGAGGATGAGTACAGGATGACAGTGAAGGACTTTGTTGTGTGGTGTGAGGGGAACCATCTAGAACTCAGCGGGTCCTGCTGGAAGACCCATGACCTTGGGCTCAAACCCAGCTTTCTGACACTGGGTCCTACATTATGACCCAAAATCCTTTGGTAATCTTCAGATTTCATGATGTCTTGCACACAGTAAAGGAATCCAGAGGCAGCCAAATATCTTTGAACCTCCTCCATATCTGAATGTAGGTACTGAGTTCTTTTCTCTGTAGGCCTCGTTCTGTTTTCTGTAAACAGTAGAAGGACCTGCTTTACCAAAAAGCTCTGTCTTGGTCTCATCTGTCCACAGGACATTGTCCCAGAAGGATTTTGGCTTACTCACGTACATTTTGGTAAACTGCAGTCTAGCTTTTTTATGTCTCTGTGTCAGCAGTGGGTCCTGATGCACCCTGAGCCTGCAGGACAGCTTGAACTTCTGTAGAACTTGATTGGAGCTGCTTATCCACCATCTGAACTATCCTGTGCTGCAACCTTTCATCAGTTTTTCTCTTCCATCCACGTCCAGTGAGATCAGTTGCAGAGCTGTGGGCTGTAAACTTCTTGATTATGTTGTGCATTGTGGACAAAGGAACATCAAGATTTCTGCAGATGGACTTGTAACCGTGAGATTGTTGATAGTTTCCAGCACAGGCAAAGTGTGACATCCTCACGATGTCCTGGAGTAGGTGGGCGGCTCTGTTACACGCGTTGCCGTGGTGATCCTAATGTGGCCAATGTTAAACTGTTGGGTAAATGTTCTTCTTCTTCTTCTCACACACTTTCTGTGATGTGAGGACCGTCAGCTCCAGCTGCCGCAGACACTTTCTATGATCTGCACTCAGAGTGGATGTTAGTGCGCTCGTGCTGCGCTGTGACAGAGTGTGACAGTCCACCCACATTCACCTGTGACACACCTGCACCTGCATTCATTCTGAGCAGATTTCAGCTCAACACTTCCTGTTTCATGTTCAATCCATCAGACACGCCCTCTGCAGCTGTTTGTATGTACTGCTCCCTCACAAAGAAATTCTGCAGCAAATCAAATGTCATCAGCTTTATTTTCACTTTATAATTAGGAGCATTTCACACAGTTATTCACAAAACTAAAGTTTATTTCAACAAAGTGTGATGTTGTTAACAGTGGTTCAATATTAATGATTTCAAGCTCAAACTTTGTCTAATAAACTCACATCTTTGATTCTTTATACAGATTGAAGGACTGTGGTTTGTCAGAGATCAGCTGTGATTATCTGGCAGCAGCTCTGAAGTCCAACCCCTCCCATCTGAGAGAGCTGGACCTGAGTAACGACTCTAATTTCTTGAGCTACAACAACAAGCTGCAGGATTCAGGAGTGAAGCATCTGTGTGGTTTTCTGGAGAGTCCACGATGTGTTCTTGAAACTCTGAGGTCAGTCTCCATGTTTTAGTTGTGCTGAGATGAATCTGATGTGAAACACTAAACTGCAGACATAAGGCTGATATTATACTGATCCACACTGAGGATCTTCATGGTAAAGTCTGTGTTCTTCTTCTCTGCTTTAGTCCATTTACTGCAGCAGAACAATGTTCACATTTCAAAGCTTCAAAGAAGAAGAAAAATCCTCCACTGGATAATTCACTGTGAAACTCTCAAACACTTCATTCCACCTTAAAGTCTGTCTGACACTGAAATCCAAACCAAAATGGCCGTTTGCTTTACAGACAGCAGTCCAACACAAAACAGACACATAACATCCAAAACACAGTCCAACATCCAAATGTCCTCCACTGCCACCATGAATGATGGCAAAGAGAAGGAGGAACACTCTGACATTCAGGGTTAGAATGAGTTTCATAAAGCAGACTGTGAAGATCAAAGCTGCATTAGAGAGCTGACATTCATCAATTAGTGGACACAAGTGGACAGATATCATCTGAAGCACTTCAAAGGCTTTAAATCAGCACATTTCTCTGCATTCTTTCTTCTTTGGAACTTTATTGGTAACTTTGATGAAGGGAACAGCGTGGTACACCTGAACAGGTGAGCAGTCCATCACAG